>MU551688.1:1205564-1252101 GCA_024362625.1 Silurus asotus | reverse complement strand
TGTTGAGCTGCCATTCAGTGGAAATGTAAGTTAATACAAATTTCTTAAACACTTTCACATTAAGCCATAGAGCATAATATGGTCATTTCATATCTATTATCGTGTGTTTCTGTCATGCATGAAATATATATTTCGCGGTACACATCAGCATTATTAAATGCAAACCAGCTCTTAATGGGTGATTAAATTCAGCACACTTGAGCACAACATATTTTGTTTTTTGATGGTGTTTTGTCAATAGTAATGAATGTGTCAAGTGGTGGCCAGTATAGAAGGTCATGAAACGGCCATACATGAATTACATGCTACATTTTAGAAAATAATGATAAATGTGGGCGTTACACATATGGCTGAAGAGTTTAAGACTGTGTGTGGACTGTGTTTTCCATGGAACTGCCTGGCTTTATTTCAGCACAATAATGTCTTCAATAGCAACACGACGGTCTTCTAGTTCAAATGCGAGGGAAAACGAAATTCCAATAAAGGTGTGTTGGGTGCATTTTGTATTACTATTAAAACCACATTCAGTTTACTTAAAAAAAAATGGGGAAACCGTTTGCATGTTTTTTTGACTCCATATCTTAAAATGTAAGATTAAACCCGTGTTAAGATTAGTAGCATTTTGCTTGTTTGTGGTACAAAATTTATCTCTGAATTGAAATAATACAGTATATTACTATAAAGCTAGTCAACCTTTAAGAGTATGGAGTATTAGAGAAATCGTCTAATTAAACTAACTTGATATTTTTAGTGAAGTTTCTATGAGCGGTATCTTTCTTTACTTTTGTCTGATTTGAACATAAATTCATAAATAAAACCGTTTTAATTTAAATGAACTCTTTATGTTGCAAAAAAAAAGACAGTCGTTTTGCAAACTTTTTTAAAGTAAACTGAATTTACACTAGAATTACCAAACATGTGACATGGTTCATTGAGGTGCAGTGGCTTGTGGGATATATAATCCTTGTCCATAATCCTGCCAACTACACTTTTCCAGCCATATGTGCTTCTTTCCCAAACTGTTAGCGCAAAGTTGATGACACACAATTGTACAAGAGATCTCCGGATACATTCCCTTCACTTCAACAAGCATCCCAAACCTGTGGCAGCATGACAATAACCCTGTGCACAATGCAAGCTCCATGAAGATATGGTTTACATGTATATGAGGTGGAAAATCTTCAGTGACCTGCAATATAGCACTGACCTCAAACCTATTGAAGAATAGAATAGAATAGAATTGAATAGAAAAGAATAGAATAGAATTGAATAGAATAGAATAGAATAGAATAGTCTTTATTTGTCACATATAACACAGTGAAATTATTTACTTCGCATATCCCAGCTTGTTCAGAACCTGTGCAGCCATGCTACAGCACCCCCTGGAGCACAGAGGGTTAAGGGCCTTGCTCAAGGGCCCAAGAGCGGCAGCTTGGCGATACCAGGGTGTGAACCGCCGACCTTCCAAACAATATCCCAGCATTTTAATCACTGAGCTGCCACTCTATTAAACACCTCAAATTGGAACACTGATTGCACCCCAGGCCTCTTCACCCCACATCAGTACCTGACTTTACTAACACTCATGTGGCTGAATGAGCACAAATCTCCACTGACACACTCAAAAATCTAGTGGAACATCTTCCTAGAGGAGTGGAGGTTATTATAACAGTGAACGAGGACTAAATTTTTAATGGGAGATTCAAAAAATGCATATGAATCTTATGAAGTCTATATAGTGTATATATATCAAGGTAATCCATGCACAAGCTTAAACTATGCATGCTTCCATCGTAACATATTGAAGACCTTCTGCAGCCAAGAACATCTCTCCTATATTAGTTTGAATTTACTACATTGCCTAATATGTGCAACAGGTATTACTATACATAGAATAGCATGTTACATATGACTTGATTGATGACTTTTCGATGGACAGTTTTCAGTTTAGAATGGTGGACATGAAGTTCTGGATGATTATGGGATGTTTTTTGAAAAGTTGGTCTGGATTTCTGATGTATTCCTGCCTCATGTCCAGGAGAAGAGCTGTGTCTCAACATTTAATTGTTATTAAATGTTAAAGAAAGCTTCTTCTTTATGTGTTAATGTCATATTCATGATTTTGAAACAGTTAATTGTTCTTCACTTGTCACTTCATTTTCAATCAAAAAAACGATTAAAGCTTCAAAGCTTGTTTCCCTTTCAGAAAAAACCTCAAAGTTCTCTTTTTCAGCAATGAACCAAGACCGCAAAAATGCCATGTCCCAGGCTTTTATATTTCTGTACCACACACGCTAAAATCAACTCAGCCTATATATATATATATATATATTGAAATTAATATATTTTGTTTCATTGACTTTTTGAAGGGCAGGAAAAAAGCAGAAAGTTTTGGCCGCAAAAACTATAGTGCTAGCTTATACACTAATATACTGTATTCCACTGTGCCCTCTCTCAGGATCCCATCATCCCTGCTGTCAGATGCTGACAGATAAGTAATGGTAGCAGAATCAAATAAATTAGATAAAGCTCTCTTGAGAGAACAGAGTCAGCGATGGTGTCTGATGAGTGGCTATTAAAGGTCACCTAAAAAAAAATCCAGAAGAACAGTCCTGTGCTGAAACAATGCTGTCTTTGTGAAATCGATCACATTAGGTTTACTGTAAACAGTGTTATACTGACTGTGAGTAGCCGATGTTTACCAGTTCATAAACTCTCAATGAAATGGAATTATTGAAGTTGAAGAGTGAAGTTTATTTATTAGTTTGTTTATAAATCATTGATTGCAGAATCCCATCTTAGTTTCACCTGACAGCACACAGAAGCAATAAAGGCAATTTCAAAATTGTTGAAAAGAATCGGCATACGCAAGAATGTGAAAATGTGCTGTGAAAGTGGTATTTTAAGTTGCTAAAAATGGAGAGCAAATCAGATCTTCATAGTAAATAGATTCTTTATAATAGCAAGTCAAGTAACTGAATCTTAGGCATGTTCAATGTAGTATTTAGCTTCATGTTTAAGTATATTTTAAATTCATATACCATGGTTAGCTGGATTGCCTGTCTTGCTATTTTAAGTGAATGCTCCTGTATCTCAAACCAATACACATCCTTGCCACTTCATATCACACCTAATCTTCAGCCTTTCACTCTTTTTGCACAGTCAGGCCACCTTGCTCCTCTCTACTATGAAGTTCGAATTAGAGACAAAATGTTCCCTGCAAGCTTCATTTCTTACATTATTATATCGTTACAACTGTGAGAAAGATGTTCAAATGATTTTTCTTATACATGAATCATTGTAATACTATATGTAAAAATAGAGTTGTTGGTCATGATGATGATGCATTTTTTTTCACCTGACCACTGACTTGCATTATATGCTAGACTAGCTGTCACCAAAGTATGGTACACATGACCTCTGTGTATTTTATCTTGAACTGTTCATGAACATCCAGCTCAAGCCAGTGACTTATGTTATAGCTGTAAAAGAAAAAAAAAAAGCTTAATTCACTACGAAGCAGCTATCTACCAGACACAAAAACAGTTATCACTGAATCAGGAAAAACTTAATTGTGACTCTTTTCTCAAAAAATTGAATTGATATATTTTGTCAGAAAACGACAATACATAAAATGTCATTAACAGCAACGAAAAGGACCAACAGATAATTGAATATGGAACTAAACACAAATAAGTACATTCGATGTTAAAAATGTTATGTTGTGCTTATAGGACATATTCATGCACAAACATACAGTATAAACACTGTTAATTCTCTTTCAACTAATTTATTATTGCAAATTAACGTCCGAGGAGATCATAATACATGTAGGAGTACCAACTTTGATTCTCACTTTTATCATGGATTCTGTTCATGGACCTGCATGTCCTAAATAATACCTTTTATTAGCAGGCATCAGCTGCCATAAAGACTGTGTTTAACAGTTTTGATGTCCAGTTAATACAGCTTTGTTGACTGTTATACATACCACTATGTGGTATTAGAATGTTTGAATTTGCAGCATAGTGCACTTCTTGTATGAGTGTGATGATGATGATGATGATGATGATGATGATGATGATGATGTTAAAAAACTTGAAAACTGAAAAGCATTATTATGTTTATTATCATACAAAATCCACTCTTTTCATAAAACTCATAAGATAATGAATGTTTTGCCAGTGACGAACACTACTCACAAAATTGCTACGGGTGGCTTGTATTTTTGGGTATAAGGTGTTTATAAATACAACACAATACTGTTCAATTATTTATTCTGATTAGGCAGAAGGTATTGATTAATATTCTATTAACAGCTGCTATGACAGTAATAAATCCCAGGTTTATATTAATGCACTTGGTTTAAAGTATTATTTCTAGCGAAATTCACAAGTGACAGTAGTACCAATATGTAACATAGTCTAAAATAGTTTCTATTCCTCAACAATAAATACCCTAAAATTATTACTGATTGTTTATTGATAAATGAATAATAAATCATTAGTTTATTATTAGTTGAATAAGTGTATATTTATTTAATGCTTAAGCTATATAGATCTTATATTCCATGTTGTCATCTATGTTGTTGCTACATATATATAGTTCCTATCAGTTTTACTGTAAATATTGAATGAAATCCAAGCAGATTTTGAATTAGATTATGTATAATTTTAAAACAAATCTGATCAATATCAAATAGGTAAAATGAAATAACTTAAAAAAAAAATCTAGAAGAATGTAATCAGAACAAAAAGTAATTTATTGGAATGTTGTTATGACATTTCAGCCGTGCAACTCGCATCAATGTGAGTTATAATACAACCTAATGTCCACAGAAATTAAACTTAAATTTCAGGTTATAAATGACAAAACTGATTTTTGTTAAGTGTTATGTAAAATTAACATTAAATTATTTAAACCAATGTGGTGGTGAAAAATAATCTAAATGTCTGAGAGGCTGGGATTAAACTCAAGGACCAGCAAAAACTGTAAACAATGTTATGTTCAAGAATTTCAAATTGTTTGTAAACATATTCAGTCAAACCTGGACTAGCATCGCAGAATAAAAAAATAAAAAAAAAATAAAAAATCAACAGCTATGCAAACATACCCAGAATAATCCAAGCACAGAGACGTGAACACAACTGCAATTATATTATTTCACAAATTAACATCAGAAAGGTTTAATGTTTGGATTTAGCAGGTGTTTCATACAGTGAACAATTAATGCAAGAACTAATAAATAAAAGTACAAAATTATGGAATGTTGAGCGAACATGTGGAATAGACATATTTTTTGTGAAACACATTTGTTTGCGCCAAATACATATTTATTTGCCTAGTGCCATTTTTATTGTGGCTAGGATAAGCAACATTTTTGTGCTACCGGATAAGCAAAACTCTGGGTTTTTTATTTATCTAGATATAATACACCCATTACACAGTGAGTGTCAAAAGTAATTTGTTAACCAGAAAATTAATATGTCTGAATATAATGGATTCATAGATGAACTGACGGAAATAGAGCTATTAGTGTGTCAGAGAGCACTAAGGGTCTGGGGTGTATAATGGGCTAGACAGCCGAAGATTATTGTGTTCTGACATAATTATTAACAAATCTTGTCAGCCACTGTGAAGAACAAACAAATACATGTACACTCACTGAGAAAACACATTACTGGAGGAGCCCTTTATGGTCAACTTACATATACTTCATACAAGCACTGCAACAATGTGACAGCACAGCTATGTCTCATTAAATACATCCTATATATGGCTATGACACAAACTACATTACGTTTTAAAGGTCTCTTGTTAGTAGCAAAGGGACCATGATGGATTGAATAACCCAACCAAAGCACAGTGTTTGGGTATTGTGGTACCACCCAGGCACTTCGGCAGTTACATCTTGGCAAAAAAAGAAAAGTAAAAGAAACACAGCAGCAGCAGCAGCAGCAGCAGCACAGCTAATGAACATAGATTTTGTCAGGTAGGACAACTGTAATGGCCTTGACCTCATTTTGTATGAGACTATCACAGCTGAATTATGTTTTACTTTGGACTATTATCTTGTGAATCCTTAGACTAACCCTATAATAGACACCCCACTGTGGACAACATAGAGCTATCCAACATTCAATCAAGCAACTCATATTGAGCAAGTTTAAAAGTATTATTGTTACTAGTACTAGTACTACTGCTATTGCGTTTCCTGTCCCACACACAATGGCTAATTAACCCAACACTACACCTTAAAAGACACACACAAAAGACCTGAAACTAGCACAAGAAAAATGTGCATTGGAAAAAGGAGACAAGTTTTTTGAAAGTCTTTTTAAATATCATGCACAATAGTAAAAAGTGTTTTGTATATCATATACAAATTGTATGTTTTAAGAAAAGCAGTTGATTTAGCAGGATTTTGAACAAAATTTGATAAAACAGGATCATGGCAACCCTGTTTTTAAGTGGGCTCTCATTAACAGCATGATTCTTGAGCCACTAAAAATGAGAGCAAATCAATGGAACACTGACATCTGTTAAATAGCTGTTGTTGTTTTTTTGTTTTTTTTTCATTTACTGTCAGATTTAAAATCTATAAAGTTTTGATTAAGGACTCTATGAAGATTGACATAAATTGAACGGCAAATAAATATAGTAGTACTATTCCACCTACCTTAGTCAAAGTGCCATTAATAAAACAACAAGGCAGGGCTTTAATGGACAGGATTTGGCAGTGATGTTAGTCCCTATAGTCAGTTCCTTTTCCTGAGTTTTCTATGCTGCTCTATAACAAATATATTGAAAATTAGGCCTGCCAATCTCTGGTTCTGCCTTATAATCTTTATATTAACATTAGCACATAAATGGACAATTGAACTGACATAATGAGAAATATTATGCACCTGCTGGGAAAATAAGGAAGGATTTAGCTCTGCAGAGCTTTTCTGCCACCAAATAACATATTGCAGAAAGCATACTTGGAGGGAAACATTGTCAGAAATTCATCATATCTTGCATGTGGAAATACCACATACTGTAGGAACGCAGGGCTGGTCAATGCTAGCCAATAACTAACCACAGTGTTAAAATGCAAATAAAGCCTAATTTTATCTGCATGACTTGCATATTGAAAGTCATATATTTTAAGCTGTAATATTTACTTACTTAGAAATGAATAAAGAAAACAGCATTGTGTGTTTGTCTGCTGCATGCTCATGATGAGCTTTAAGGCTTGCTGCTGTGCTATCATGAATGTGACCCAAGGCTTTGATGCAGACACTACAGAACAGTACTGATTGTGTCCAAGTCTTTGCTAATTTGGGAACTGCTTGGCAAAGATTTAAGATACTCTAAGTGTCTGCGGGCATCCTCTTGGTTGTGCCGCACATAGTATATGACATAAGCAATCACCATGGTGAACCAGCCGAACATTGTGACAAACATGGCCACGTCCGTTGTCTTGTGATGAAAATTGCAGAGGTTGATGCCAGAGTCTAGGACTTGAATGACTGGCTTGCCGGCATGTTCATCCTGCACTGCTGTATGGCAACTGACCTCGCTGGCGGTCTCGGGGTCGAGTTCTAATTCCCGCAGCACCTCCTGTAGCGTGCATTCACAGTGCCATGGGTTGTTGGCCAAGCCAATCTTGGCATGAAGCCGCGCGAAAGCCTCCTTGGGTACTCCACGTAAGCGGTTATAGGACAGATTAAGCATGCGCAAGGTCTCCGAGATACCCTGAAACGCTTTAACGTCCACGCTTTCAATGGCGTTGCGTGACAAATCAAGCTCCTGCAGATGAGGGAGGTGTTTAAAAGCCTGGCCAGGGATCTTTGTGATGTGATTGGAGGAGAGCAACAGAGAGACCGTATCATGCGGTAGATCCGATGGGATGGTCTCAAGGTTGCGGGAAGAACATTGCACTACCACCAGGCTATTCCTATCTGTGCACACGCAGCTTTTGGGACATGTGGATGCCATGTTGCACAGAAAAAGCGCTGTAAAATGCAATCTCAGCACAAGGGAATACACTGTGAGGAAGAAATGCTTCCTATATACAAAAATGCCCACAGGGAAACTCATGGTTTCCGCCACACTAGAGTTCAAGGGCGGTCATTTTTAATCCATGTGAAGCAATAGGAGCATTCCCAAAATAAATGTTCTTCTTAGTAATCCATTGGGTAAGATGTAGAATGTTGCCTTAGCTTGCCTGGTGTTTAATGTGATCAATTTAAAGTTCAGAGAGACAGTGCGTATTATTGTTTGTCTTAGAATTAATCTAGAAGGTCATCATTACTTGCACATTGTTGAATGTGAGAGAGACGTCTCTGAGCCAGGTCTTAAGTGCAGTCCGAAAACAGGAGGACGCAGAACGCGGGGCCGGACATAGCTACTGTAAGAAATGAAAAAACATAGTTATGTACATGTGAAAACATTCTTGTAGTATACACAGTATTTAAATAAAACAGCTGTGCAAATGTAGCCTTAACAGTTAATCCACTAACCCAGACAGGCAACATATTCTTCACCACAGCTTACCAGTATGTGTTGACTGAGCAATCTTCCATAATTTATCCAGCCTTTATTTACATGTATCATATGCAGTATTATTTATATTTGTATTAAAGGTCTTCTGCGAATGCCAGAGAAATTAAGCTTGTGCTTGAGAATCTTTTTGCCAACATATTTCTGTACAACCCCATTTAAATTATGGATAATTAAGACATTTGGAGAATAGCTCATGTTTCTCATTATTGTAATTATTTAGTATTAAAAGAATTGGAATGTAGTCCCATAATCACAACTCTAAGTATTTGATATTTTAGAATAATGAGTCATTCTAATGAAAATTGTATCAGATTTCAATTTAAGACATTTTTGAGCATTATTTAATATTAAGCAGAAAAACTGAGGTTGTTTGAGAAAAGACCTGTGCTTTTCTGCAAGCTGAGTGTTTTGCAATTATTTGTTCACTGCACGCTTGATACACTGGGCTATTAAAATATATTCATATTTTTGGATAATCTTATACGACCACCCTTGTGTGTATAATAGTTGTTTGTCCCCCAGATAGCATGTCGCTGTGCAGTATTTTATCTCATGCTCTATGTAAAAATGTAAATGAGTTGGTGCTCTTTCTGCCTGTACAAGCTGACATATTTCTCACACAGTGGTGAGTCTCAGTGGTTGAGGATTTAAAAAGTGAATGACAAAACCTGTTTTATTTGGCTTACCTCAAGGTATAACATTTAACAAGGAACTGTTTGTTCACCCTCCATGGGACAACAGTAGTAATGCAATAGAAAAACTATTTAATTAGTTAGATAAATTTACCATAAGTAAATTTCAAACAGCATTTAGAACATGAACACAAACTGTATAGTAGATAAACACCTAAAGCAGAGTTTATTGCATACATTTCATGTTGCATTTGTGTGCGGCAATAAAAATGTTTTTTTTCTTTTTTCATGTGCCGTATACAGACCGTATACAGACTTTTGTCATTACAAATAAGAGGCCTCTTGATTTTCTGAAAAATGCGCTGCATAGCCATGAATGTACTTTGTTAAAACATTGCTTTGGAAATATTAACGTTTTAAAGATAAAAGAAATGCATTCCTCCCAATTATAATGAATGTTTTTTTGACTATAGCTTTACTTTTTGATGATGGAATAGGGAAATAGTGAAAGCTTCAAACTCCACAGTAAAATGTTATAGTGTAACTAGGAGGGATGATAACTCTAAACAAACACATTACCAGGAAGAAAAATAAACCAACGCCAAGACCTCAGATTACACACGCTTCGTGTGCACATGGACAGACTTGTCTGTGTTGGGACATTTTGAATGATTTGCATTGTGCTTTTAAACAGTTTTGCATAATTTCTAGCTAATGTTTTAAATAAAAAAGTAGAAGACGGGGCACAGCAACATACAAATGATTCACATATTATCAGAAATACTGAAATAGAAATAAAAAGGATCTGATAAACACGCATTAAAATATGCTCCCAATTAAGCTCAAAATTAGATGCATATTATAATTTATGACCAAACCAGCACAAACCTTAACCCACTGCAATATTTGCCAGCTCTGGCAAATTCACTGCTCCTACAGCATAAAGGAAAAGCACAATATGTGATTCTATTTCTGTCCAACACTGCTACTGTAACTGATAGGCAGCTATGAGTCTGTCAGAGCTGACCACATGCTTCACGTTTAGATTTCAGCATACAAAAATATCCATTAAAAAAAGAAACTACCTGAGATAAAATGTGCAACATTTAAACCTACATCCTGGTGTATTCTTCCAGGAAAGCTTTGTTAGTAAAACAAAAACACGGAATCCTTACAGAAGCTTGAAGGCTTCTCAACTGGGATTCATGGATTTTGGTAGACAGATTCAATACACTTTTACTACAATAGGAGTAGTAGTAATAATAATAATAATAATAATAATAATAATAATTACATTAGACCAAACTAAACAGCTTTCCTGATTAGGAGGAATATTCCTAGGTTTTTGTCTGTCTGGTTGTAAGGATGATCATCCTGCCCCATGATAAGAAATATGTTCTTTATAAGAAATATCCAGAAAGCGGGTGCGATCATTTACTCCTATTCTTTTTTTTTACGTTTCAGAGACATATATAGATTTACAGATAATGAACAACGCAGGATTAAATTGTAGATATTACAGCGTTATAAGAAAGAAAAGGCGCATACCGTGTGAGAGCGCAGATGACCGGAGAGACTCCGACGCACTTGTTGCAGCTCTGCGCCGCTCCGCTCTCCAACGTTCAAATGAATGAGATCCAGGCGCTATAGGAAATCACGCTGAGCGCTGATTGGCTACAGAGTGCCGCTCGCTCCGCCCACACTCGGCACCAGACTGGCGGGCTGGCGCGCGCCCAGGCGCGGTGCTGCGCGTCTCTGAACAGCGTGATGGGGAAGCGCGTGAAAGCGTCTGTGTCTAAAAGTGTGGTGGCAAAAGGCCCGGTTTACAAATTTTTTTTACTTTAATTATTATTATTATTATTATTATTATTATTATTATTATTATTATTATTATTAATATTATTAATTATTATTATTATATTTTCGTTTGAGAAAATGGACCTCCATACCACCCATTTATCCATTGCGTTCTTTGAATAATAAAGTTCGAGACAATTAATAGACCCCAAATTTGTCTTCTAGTCTACTCGATTGCGATGAACGACGTCATGCGTTGTGCGTTAATGCGTTAATCATGCGTTCACGCATCACCTCGGTGATTAAATCTAAAATAAACCACACCGTGTGTGATTTTTGGCAGTTTGTGTAATGACTCAATACAATCCCCAGTCTGTCAGTAACAGCTGACAATCCGGAGCATTGAGATGAAGCAACACTTACAGACTCCTTCTTTGTTTCAGTTCACGTTTAAGTGACAAATTACGTCCAAACGACACTTCTGAGTAAACGCATAAATTGGCAATGATAGACACAGCCTATGCATTAAAGAGCCCACATGTTTAATGTTTATTATTATTTATCATTAGTACAAGCCCACATGTTTAATGTTTATTATTATTTAGATGAAGCAACACTTACAGACTCCTTCTTTGTTTCAGTTCACGTTTAAGTGACAAATTACGTCCAAACGACACTTCTGAGTAAACGCATAAATTGGCAATGATAGACACAGCCTATGCATTAAAGAGCCCACATGTTTATTGTTTATTATTATTTATCATTAGTACAAGCATCACAGTTATAAAACCATGTTGTTAATCTGCATAAAGAATCCCATAATACTTAAATGAGGATTCATATACAATATTTGAAGTTAAGTGAAAGTTTAGTAAAAAATAATAAAAAAGGATAAATATTTGCTGTCAAATGCAATTTTCATTTAAATGAACACATAAAAAAGACCAGGAACTGTTTTTTTGCTAACTTGAGCTATCCAGCATCCGTGTGTCTGAACGTCGTGTATCTCTTATGCCATGTGTGGTCAGGAATAACAGTGAAGTGCAAAACATTGATTATCTTGTTACAGTGGCACCTGTTCAGGGTGAGATTTATTAGACAGTGAAGGAACAGTCAGTTCTTTAAGTTGATGTGTTGGCAATGTGTGGCTCTGAGCAATTTTCTGCTTTGAAACCTTGGGTCCTGGCATTCATGTAGATGATACGTATTGTAAAAGTATTTGTTAATGCCAGGGGTCTCTTTCAGCAGGATAGTACATTCTGGCAAAGTGCAGAAAATATTCAGAAATGTTTAGGAACATGACAAACAGTTCAAAGTGTTGACCTGGTCTCTAAATTCACCAGATCTCAATTTAATCATGCATCTGTGGGATGTGCTGAACAAACACTTTTATTCATGGAGGACTTGCTAGATTGCAGGATTAGAGAAATCTGTTGCTAAGTTCTTGGTGCAAGATACTACACTATAAGATGTTCAGATCAAATCAAATGCCTCGACGAGTCAGTGGATCATTCTGTCATTTAAGAGACTGCAGGATATGAAAATCGCAGATGATGAGCAGTTTCTTACACATGAAAACCGACTGACCAACAAACTGACTATTACCAACAAGACTGTCAGGAAGCATTCAATTTGTATATAAATTATTTTATCCATTGTCCCACTGCCACATGATTGGATAACTGCAGGTGTAGAGATCAACAGTATAACACCTTGCAAATAGCCTACCGTAATTTCCGGACTATAAAGTGCACCTGTCTATCTACGCTAAAACTAATAAACTTTAGACAGGCTTTAAAGAAAGACAGTGTCTGTTACACAGTGTAACGGGTGAAATATGTTGTGGCTCATTTAAGAGCAGAGCGGCATTTTGGGAATAGCTTGCCGCCGCATTTCCCGGTATTACTGCATGTGTGCAAGACCGAGGAATATTTTCATTATTTTCTGATGCTCATTTCTAAATCTCTTTGACTAACCCGTAACCCTGTTGCTAAGAAAAATAAAAAAGCATGAGTTTTGGAAACCTGTCTGTGCTTATATGATTTCTGTTGCAACTGGAGTTAGCGAGCTATCCCTTGACCCTGACTCAACGCGTTACAGCGGCTTGTATATCTAAACAGTCTACCAAGAAAGTCATTGTTCACTGTCTTCCTCCTTCCTTTCACAACAATTTCTCTCGGTAGTTTATCTTTTGGCATCGTCGTGCGTTTAAAATTTACCACCAGTGGATGTTTTTTCTACCGATGCCATGCAGCTCAGAACACAGGTAAGGTGCGTTTTATCGTTTCCGTTCAATAATTTTATTGGTCAAATGTTATGTCGCTCAGTTTTTTTGCTTAAAGTTTGTGAAACCAGGAAAAACCCAGGAAAAATCCATAAATTAGCCGCTTCGTTGTTTAAGCCACGGGGTTCAAAACGTGGGGAAAAAGTAGCGGCTTATAGTCCGAAAAATACAGTATTTCTGCTATTTTTTGCAGGTAGGTGATTTATATATTAGAAACGTCAGGTTTCAAGAATTTAAAAATAGTTTCTTCCGCTGTGGCCACTTAATTATTTATACACAAGTAATGAACTGGATATCGATCACATTGTCCTGTATTACATTCTGTTTTTATTCACAATTTCTAATGTCCCAACTTTTCTTGAATCGGGTTTGAATATATTAATTATTATATATAGCAAAACAATATATATATATATATATACACATACAGTCTTTAGCATAAATGAGTATGCCCTCTTTGAAAAGTAACATTTTAAACAGTATCCTAATGGACACAATCTCCAATATGTTGACAAGAATACATTTTATATAACATCTGTTTAACTTATATTGTGAAATTATGGTTCATAATATAACTTAGAGAACAAAACTTTGAGTTTAACTCAAATTAGGTTGATGCAAAAATAAGTATACCCCACTGAAAGTCTCTAAAGCAAAGCAAAATTTTAGACTACAAAAGTCTAATTTAACAAGAATTTTACTACAGGTAAGATCATTTATTACACTGTTGTCCAGCAGATAGTTGACTGTAAAAGGGTGTTACTTAAAGAAAACCCCATTCCCATGTCATGCTGTCAGCAAGCTCTCTGAGAAAGAAAATTATTTCTTTACACCAGAAAGGTGAAGGCTACAAGAAGATCGGCAAAGCTTTACTTATCAGTCAGAACACTGTAACAAAAGTGGTATCAAAATTTTATTAAAATGAAACTGCAACCATCTCACATAGACGTCCAGGTCATCCACGAAAGTAAGCACCTCGACAGAAGCGTAAGAGTTTAGAGAAAAATAATCGGCATGCAAGTTCATGCAGCATGCAGTTATCTAAAAAAGTATAAAGCCAAACTGGGTTGAATGTTTTCCATGACACAATATAGCGTACATTGTAGAGGAATGGCATGCATGGGTGCCATCCATGAAAGAAGCATCTCCTTAAGCCAGGAACAAAAAAAGCCCAGCTAGAATTAGCCAGGGTTCATGTCGACAAAGATGAAGCCTACTCAATATTCTGGTGAGACCAAGATAAATGTTTTTGGAACTGATGGCTTCAAAACTATATGGCATCGCAAAGGTGAGGAATACAAAGAAAAATGCATGTGCCTACAGTGAAACATGGTGGTGGCAGTGACGAATGTACAGCTCTATACTAAAAGAGAAGATGCTACCATCACTCCATGCCCTCGGTCGCCGTGCACTTCTCCAACATGACAAAGATCGTTTCTAGGTTACGTATGTTACCCGAGTTCCCTGAGGGAATGAGATGCTGCGTGGCAATTACCAGGAAGCTACAAAATGAGCATGCGGTGGAGCCGACGCTAGCTTCTGCTGGGAGTGTGGCTTGGAGACACAGCGTCTCGTTCCCTCAGGAAACTATGGTTACATACGTAACCAAAACGTACGTATGGTTACATACGTAACATTCCCTTTCAGAAACTCGAGCTGCATAGCAATGCTTTGGTAAGGAGAGTCCAAACATGCCACACTTACCAGACCCTGCCTATTGTGTAAGAGCACAGCCCCACAGACAGAGAAAGAGGAGCCAGGAGTTACTCTAAGGCCAAGGCTATGGAACCTGACAAAGGTCAGTGTGGTGGACCAAACCCGCAGTGCTGCAAATTTCCTGGAGTGGGACTCCATCGGACCAGGCCGTAGAGGCCGTCACACTTCAATTGGAATGAGAATTGTCCCCAAAAGGAGCGGGGAGACCAAAGAACTCATAAGATGAGGATAATGCACCCACAATCCACCTAGTTTAAAGTCTGCTTGTTGGCCCTTTTTTACAGGGGCCATAGCAGACAAACAGCTGCTCTGACTTCCTTCACAGATTTGCCTTGTGGACTTAGACAGTTTTGCTTCTCCTGGTCACGGGGCTTGAAATGGAGGAGCAATGGAGGCCATGGAGAGAGCCTGAAGGTCCCAGACTCTCTTCGGGGAGGATATAGCCAGAAGGAAAGCAGTCTTGATCAACAAATACCTAAGGTCCACCTTGGCCAATGGCAGACAGAGCCTCTAGCACGAGGGCCAAGTCCCACACAGGCACTTTGGTTGCCGCGCAGGAAACATGTCATGAAAGGGTGTTTACCCAGCGACAATTTAGCAAGTGAAGCCCAGGCTGCCAGGCTGCCAGGAAAACCCTTGAGGGAACCAGTCTCAGTAGACTGGTCTCTGACCCGAACAGATCCGTTGGAGCCTGCTGAGAGCCGGCGGGTCTCCTCTATTCCATACAAAGCCAGGCGGAGGTGGAGGAGGACACCCACTGGAGGTGGCTGTGCCCTAAATCACATCCTGCTGCAGGGTTAACAGCCAAACCTCCTGGTGGCACTGAGGAGGGACACTTTTAATACAGCCAAGTTAGTTCAAGCTTGGACTTGTAACACATGGATCACTACCACTAGGAGCTCCTCGTACAGCAAAGGCTGGAAGGAGCCCATGGGCTCACTAGTCTCTATAATTTCTCTCTTTTTAAAGGAAGAAACGTAGACCACCGCACCGCTCGTGCCAAAGGAAGAAACTGTCAACCGACGTGCTTTCCCCAGGGAGCAAGTGCTGGACCCGGCAATTGAGGTGGGCAAAAGGGATGCGCTCTTCTCCAAGCCCTCTGTCAGGTCCCCCTGCATGCCGCATGACATCCAATGCCACCTTGCCCACGCAACAGCGGGGCAAAAGCCATCCTCTCCTCGAAGAGTGCTCTACAGGAGCGAAGAGTCAGATTTTTTTGCTCATGCTTGCACAGATTTCACAGACAAATTGCTTACCTGAACAAACAGAAGCTAGCATCGGCTCCACCGCATGCACGTTTTGTAGCTTCCTGGTCATGAAATCACCCTGCCGGTGACCAGATTACAAACGTGATTCAGAGGGTGATGACAACGCGGAAGCATTGCCGAAGGGCCACTGTTGGATTATTGTTGTGTGGTGTACCCATTTTTGCATCACCCTAATTTAAGTAAAACTAAATAAAAATGTGTAATCTAAGGTATATTATTAACCTTACTTTTATGTTATAAGTTAAACAGATTTTATATTAAACTTTGTCTTGTCAACATTTTGGAAATTGTTTTTGTATTCATTGAGATATTGTTTAAAATGTTACTTTTCAAAGGGGGTGTACTTTTGCTGATCATCCAAAATTTCCACTGGTTACATGGTAATAAATATTAGATGTATTTGTTTCCAGTTGGCACACTTCACATCCTGGGTTGAAATCTGTGCTGGCAAGTATTTATTTGTGAAAGTCCTCCAGGCCTGGCACTTATTCACAGCACTTTTGCTGCTCATCTAACCACATCAGTTTAATAAAACAGAAAATGTAGCATCATATTGCCAAAAGCAAGCATCTTTTAAAATCATTAACACTTCATTTGTTAGTATGTGCTAAAAAACTTAGAGGTAAGGCTGAAGAATGACTTGTTTAGCAGCATAGTGTGCTAAAATACATTATGGATTTATTTATGGATTTTTGTCCTCTCACAGCCATCAATAAGAATCTCAGCAGCATGCAGTCATATACAGTAGATCATTTCTATCCCGCAAAGGAAAAAGCATGTATGAAAATGGTTTTCATTGTTTGTAAGTGAAAGTGTTTTATTCTGGATATGTTGTGGAGCAGAAATATGTCTGCCAGCACAATTTGGTTTAATTGACAAGTCAGAAATAGTTTTTGTATAAAAGCACACCAGCATAAATTAAAGTAGTGTGATATTTTAATTGTTTTAACTTCTTTTGACAAACCATTTAAAGAAGAAAAAATGCAACCCCAATTTAAAAAAATTAGACATTGTGCAAAATGTACAGTGGTGTGAAAAAGTGTTTCAGTTCCAGATTTCTTACTTTTTTGCATGTTTGTCACACTTTATTGTTTCATTAAACAAATTTAATTATTAGTAAAAGATATCACAAGTGAACAAAACATGCAGTTTTTTAAATGAAGGTTTTTATTATTCAGGGAAAACAAAATCCAAAACTACATGGTCCTGTGTGATAACTCTGGTTTATCACACCTGAGTTGAATTTCTCTAGCCACACTCAGGCCTGATAACTGTCACACTTGTTCGTAATAAAGAAATCTCTTTAAAAAAAGACCTGCCTGACAAAGTGAAGTAGACCAAAAGATCTTCAGAAGCTAGAAATCATGCCGAGATCCAAAGAAATTCAAAAGCAAATGAGAAAGAACGTAATTGAGATCTATCAGTCTGGAAAAGGTTAATAAGCAATTTCTAAAGCTTTGGGACTCCAGAAAACCAAGGTGAAAGCCATTATTTACAAATGGCAAAAACATGGAACAGTGGAGAACCAGCCCAGGAGTGGCTGGCTGACCAAAATTACCCAAAGAGCACAGCGATGACTCATCCAAGAGGTCACAAAAGACCCCAAAACAACATCCAAAGAACTGCAGGCCTCACTTGCCTTAGTTAGGGTCAGTGTTCATGACTCCACCATAAGAAAGAGTAAAAAAGTACAGATATAAATAACACTATACATTTATCCTAAACGATTATTTAAAATAACACAATATACAGACTATATGACAGATCAGTAATGCACATAATTGGAGAGTGCAGGGTAGTGCAAATAGCAGTGTTGTGTGTCACATAAGATAAAGAGGTTACTTTAGAACCTTTGTATAATATACAGCAGCAAGTGTGTGTAACATATAGTAATGATGTGATGACTGACTGTACTGATGATGCAGTACTTATAGATATGAAGCAGGGCATATAATTTAGATCAGTTGTTAATGAGGGTAATTGCCTGATGTAGGAAACTGTTTCTGTGCCTGGCAGTTTTGGTAAACAAAGTTCTGTTCCATCTGCCGGAAGGGCGTAGTTAAAAGAGGTTCTATCCAGGGTGCGAAGGGTCAGTAGTCTGGAAAAGTAGTGTATGGTACAAGTAGTGTATAGTGGACAGGGGAGCACCAATTATTTTTCTGCTGTTTTAACTGTTTGCTGCAATCTGTTCCTGCCCTGTTTTGTTGCTGCTCCAAACCAGATGGTGATGGATGTGCACAGGACAGATTCAATGCAGTGTAGAACTGTATCAACAGCTCCTGTCCCATTTCAGAACTTGGGAAATGGTAGTCCCCAGAAACTTGAAGGTCTCCACAGAAGACACAGAGCTGTTGGATATTGTGATGGGGAGTAGTGTTGAGGGGTGTTTCATAAAGTCTAATTTGCAGTCATTAGTATAGAGGGAGAATAACAGTGGGGACACACATCCCTGAGGAGCACCAGTGCTGACTGTCCAAATAATAGAGGTAACCCTGCCTAATCTCACCTCTTGTGTCCCACCTTTCAGAAAGCTGCTTATCCACTGACAGATGGCAGGGGGTATAGTGAGCCTTAGGAGTTTGAAGTGGTTTATTGTATTATTGTATTTAAAGCTTGTCGGAGTCCAAACTGCACAGTGACATTAACTTTCATACACCAATAGGGACACTTAATAATCTATATCCTTCTCTTGCCGTCACCCTCTCTCTCTATCTCTCTCTCTCTCTTTCTCTCTCTCTCTCTCTCTCTTTTTCTCTCTCTCTCTCTCTCTCTCTCTCTCTCTCTCTCTCTCTCTCTCTCTCTCTCGGTCGTGTAAACATGCTCCTGAGGCTCCAGTGACCACTGTTTCTGCCCCTCTCCCCTCCATGGATCTTCACACTTCTGTGCAGCTTGGGACGGTCTCTCATCAACACCTTGGGTGGTCCCATGTAATTCCGGAGTAGAACGGGTGCTTTAAGGATGGATTGGACCGTAGTTGGTGTCGGCGGTCTGCTGCACTGAATCGGGAGCCCCCGCAGCATTGTATATCTGCTTCAAATGGACATTTGGTGCGACCCAGTTGAGGATAGGTTCCCTCTTGAGTCTGGTTCCTCTCAAAGTTTCTTCTTTATGCCATCTCGGGGAGTTTTTCCTAGCCACAGTTGCTCATCAGGGACAAACATACTTACAAAGAGCATATTTACGTTTAATCACCACTTTATTTGTGTAAAGCTGCTTTGAGACAATGTTCATTGTTAAAAGCGCTATACAAATAAAAATGAATTGAATTGAATTGAATTGAAGTTGACAAACAGAATCAGGGTACATGTTCCTGTCCCATGTTCACTACATGATCCACTGATCTTTTTGCTTAGTAGAATAACTGTAGGGAATCCAGCAGCTGTTCTGTTACATTCTTTAGGTGGACCAATACCAGCTGCCCAAAGATCTTCATGACGACAGATTTTGGAGCGACATGACTGTAGTCATTCAGTCTTATGGGGAGAATAGTGCAGATGCTGCAATCCGTCACGCCATCTTAAACACTCCTCAGTTTGAACATTTGATATGTTTTCTATATTATGCTTTTTGTTTTTTTTTTGTCTGCAAGATAAGAAGATATATTAGATTAATCAATCTATAGAAAAAATTTGATAGCAGGAGCCAACTTGTATTGTGACCCTTGGGTGACCTTTATCCAAGACAACTACTGTAAAATCACCATAGCTATACAACAAAGCTGTGGAGCGTCAAGACAACACATCCAACCTGCAATGACACAACTGCTGTAGTGCCTTTTACAGAGCACTAAGAGCAAATTTCAAGAATTAATTTCGAGCATTCACATTTTAATTTGACTGCCATGTTTCTTCACATTTCATTCCAGGATTAGAGTAAGGTGTGACATTACCCCTCATATCCATCTCACTTAATTTCATGAAAACACTTATTGTGTACTGACAAACTGTTTGATTTTATTCAAACAAGTTGTTTTGAATACATCACACATTTGCTATTGCACGATTAAACTAGGAGACAAGGCAGAAAACAAGGTTCAAGACGCAGTGCTTCCACATACTGAATTTGTGTGCCTATGTTTGCTCTAAGTGGAGGAAAAAACGCAAAAAAATCAAGGTTAGAATGTTGAATCATAATTGCAGAGTACATTTCATTCATTTAAGCTTTTCATTTATTAATAAAGAAGAGCTGAGGATACCTTTGTACATTTATTCCTATATAAATAGATATGATATTATTTACACTTTTGCAACTTAAATTTATTTTTTTTTCATGCAACATGTATGGCCCTTAGAGAAAAGACTTATGAATGGCAGCTTTATTACAGGGCACAGTGTAATAACATTTGATGTTTATTTTTCACACAAGTGGGAAAAAAAGGTAAAAGAGTGCTGCCAGTATAAATTCTCACACACTATGTTTTAGAAACTGGTTTGAACTGTTGATCGTGCACTAATGATTCTGACCCAATTGCCAATTTATTCATAATAAACACAATGTATTTAAGAATTCTTTCATACAGTAATCCAGCTGTCTAAAATAGATACTGTGTCTTTAAATCCTTTTGGTTATAAAGTTCTTGGTGACCATATCAAAAGACTCTACTTCCCAAGATAATATTACTCTCTTTCCTTCAGCCCACAAAATGTCTCTGTACTTCTATCATGCATAATGAAGTAGATAAGATGCTGCTGTAGCTTTAGCTATACAGTCCAGAAGGGTGTGGATGCAGTTGCTCTAATGTACTGCAATTCTCCTTCGGGAAATAGGATATACTGCAACCTAATGCTACTTACCTTTGAAAGTAGTCTAATGTTCAGAGGCAGATTCTGTAGAAGTGTGGCATGTGGGTTAATCATAGTATTAGAGTAAATTTGAGGTGCAAACATGGCACACAATACTATGCAGATAGCAAAAATGTCTAGTGACACACAGTGATTCAACTGTGTGTGACGTAAAAAGCCTATAACTGCATCTAAACTATTGCTAAATTAGAGAAAATGAGTGCCCAAAAATAGCTTCCTTCTACTCTCTGTAATTGAAGCTTCATCCATTATTCCAGTATACAGTATAGTATACTACTGTAGGTATAAGACCACATTTTAAAAACACATATACATCAGAGGGGGGATAAATAAATAATAGGGGAAAATGAATCAATGTGTCCTGTCTGAAAGTCAACAAAGTAATACTATAATATGTACTAAAATGACAGATTAGCTCTACATTTTCAGGTTTTAGCAAGTACCTTATTCAGAATTAAGTGCTATAAATTGATTTATTGTCTACAAAAGTATTTTAATGCTAGTAAAAATTAACCAGGATGTTGTTTTATCAATTAATTCGGTATTTTTTTTTTTTGTGCTAATTTAAGTTCTTGCTAGTTCTTCAGTCTTTGTTTGAAGACAGTAAGAAGAAATGGACTAAATTAAATGTAATATGTGGTCTGTCAAATGTATGATACACATCATATAAATTATAAGTATATATATTATAATCTAGTATAAATTATATAATGTGAATGTGAACAATTGACCACCTGTAATATTAACATGATCCAAGACTGTGTGGGCATTAATTCTATTCCAGGACTAAATTATACATAAACTAATCCTTTTGGATTTGACAGGATGAGCCTGTGTATCTCTAAGAAAATATGGGACAGAGATTGTTTTATTCTCCTATTATATCCTATACTGGCAGCTACAGGAAGTTGGTGAAGAAATCATAGCACTAGGGTGATGTGGGAAAAGTTGGGATGATGAAAAACAGTATGTATAGCTGCAGTCTGGATCAGTTACAGATGCTGAGTGGTATGCAAGGCAAGGTCTGCCAAAATCCAGTTTAGCACTAACAAGCACCTGAGTTGTCTTCATGAACAGGAATAGCCAGGTGCTTCTGTTATAAGTGAAAAATCTTTACCAGAAGGATACTGAGGTGTGCAGAAATACCCCAAGATTGCATGTATTCTCCAGGGAGATCAAAAGGGGTTGCATCTCAAGACATATATAGCAACTCAGTCTTGTTAGAATTTTTTTTGGGGTGATGAAGTTTCAGGATGTCTGTAGAAGAGGAGAAAACCAATTTTAAGAGATAGAATTAGGAAAAGTATAGCACAGTGTATGAATAGTTGTAAGAGGGAATGATTTTGTTAATCTACTCTTTACAGAGGTAGGCAAAGTAAGCAGTTGAGGAGAAGGGTGACAAAAGGAGACCTAAAAATCAAGTGAACAAAGGCGTAACAAAGCTCTGCTGGTTCAGATGGAGATTCCTCTAACTTTCTGAAGTAGGATGTTCTAGCAGCAGTTTCATTTGATGCGAACCGAAATAGAAGGAAGGAGTATAAAAGTAGATCTAGTTATGATATTGTTTTGACATTCTCTAAGCTATTTTATTGGTAAGTGTTATAGACTAAGTGCAGGATTTTAACTTTATACTTACTTACTTTTGCTTGATTGGTTTATTTCCTTTTTTGTATGATATTGGATTTAGCAAGAAGCAATATTAAGTCTAGGGTGCTATCAGTTTGCATTAAATTTGTTAAAACTTTGCAATTCAAGGTCAATGTTAAACAAAAATACAACTCTTAAAATTATTCAATTATTATATCACCCATATAAGGCCCTTTTTAAAAAAAAGAAAACCATTTTATATTGAGAGACAGCAACTGTGTTTTAGCTATTGCTGAACATGTATAGCACATTTAACAGTGGACATTGACCCAAAGCAGCTTTACAGAGATAAAGCAGCTATAATGTCAGAATGTGTAATTTTAATGCCTATAAGTTTGTTCCATATAAATTTATTCCACACGAGCAAGCCATCAGGGATGATAAAAATCGTTTAAAAGGAACCATGGGCTCGAAAAGGGAACCCATCTCTTTTGGGTGGCGCCAAATGTCCATTCATAACAGTTCCATAATTGTTGAGATGTACTGTTCAGTGATACAGTAGGTACTCAAATGCAGTAATGCTCAAGCAAAAAAATAAAAAATAATAAAAATACATGTAATATGAACCTGTAGAAAATGAGTGATTGCTTAGCTTGGTATTGAAAGGGTCAAATGCTTTTTCCCTATCTTCACAAAACTTTTTTTTTTTAGCTTGCCTGTTTAGTGAAATTACATCACAATTCAGTCATTTAACTTGCAGCCTTTCTGAAGTGTTACACTTTGTTCTGATTCCTGTGGCAGTTTGCTGTCATTTAGAAAAAGAAATGCACACACATTTGTTTTAGCTGCTTGTTCTTCCCCATTAGTTTTGATTTTTTCATTTAGAAATGACAGTACTTTCGTGTTTTTCCAACATTCAGTGATGTACAAGCATGTGTTAACACTCACCAATTGGTTATTATAAAAAAATAAGCCAGTTGTAATTTTAGCAGAGCGATTACACAAAGTATGATGATTCATTAAACTGATTTTATTATTGTTAGTTGAATGTTTCTTGATATTTTTTCCTTTCAATAGTAAATGATAAAAGAAGCAATAGAAGACACCAATAATGTGCTTTCTGATCTTCATTATAGGAATATATTCGGCATTATTCAAGCCTGTCCACTTACACAGACAGCTTAGTCAACCTGAAAAGATAAACAATATGACTGTCAGATTTTTCTCCTACTTCCCTAGAGACAGGCCTTAATGTAATACTAATGAGCATCTCAGCACATATTGTTTCTTCACTTACTTTTTACTCAGAAGACTGACAGTAAAAGCAGAGTGATTAAAACAAGCAAGCAAACAAACAACCAAACAAAAGTGACTTAGTTCTTCTATAGTGCAACTTGGAGGAACGACCTGTGACAGCAAAATGATGGCATGGACAACCTCCCTACTAAACATGTCCATATCAAGTAGATATAGAAGAAAGAGGAAAGAGGAAAAGAGAAAAGGAAATTTGCCCTGGGTAAAAGTCTATACTGTCTACTGCAAGGTGCACTCAGCCAGAAGCGTTATTCATGCTGACATGAACAGCTTAGTGTGAGATTGAAAAAAAAAACTTCAGTAGAAATGTCTTGTTGAAGCTCTGTAACACACTATGATTAAATTTGATTACATCAGCAGGGGTAATATAGAGTTTCAGCCAACATAATTACAGCATGCAATTAAAATATACTGAAATTCAGCAGATGTCTGGAAATTAGTCATATTTGTTGTGCCCTTAAACATTTAGTAGAAAAGCTCTTCTATTAACCATCGTTGTGCCCCAAATAGTCTGTATGAGGGAAAAAAAAATTAGATAAAAGTATGACTGATGAATTTTGCATTTTGCAAATTCTTACTGCATTGAACCAAGACATGATATTTTACTTTGACTTTAATGACGGTGATTGTATTTTTCTCCCAAAGCAGCACTAACTCAAGGAGGGAACTTAGAGGGAAAATAAGTATGTATCACTCTTGTGTTTATCAAATTAATTCATAAATTAACAAACAAATTACAAATTATTGTATTTAAAAACAAGTACAAAATATCCACATTATTTAAGAGTGAAGAACGTCTCTAGGTTCCATATACTTTGTGAACACTTCATTTACGTGTGTAATCGGTCCAATGGAAGGTGCGGCGTCACTGGCGGGGTGACGTCACGACCAGGAATCTATAAAAAGCACATGGAGTGAAGCTCGCTTCTGTATGAAGAAAGCGCTGCAGGGATGCCAGAAGTGTGGCGTTCTGTTCTTTCAGGGAACCAGGGTTACATACGATACATAGTAACCTAGAGACGTTGCCTATCAGGAACTCGAGTTTCGTCAACAACGCTTTGGGAATGAGTGTTCAATATTGCCAGGCTGACCAGTCCCTGCCTACTGTGAATAGGCACAGCTAGGTTGAAGGACAGAGAAGCTAGGAGTGGCACTAAGGTCAAGACTGTGGAACCTGACAAAGGTCAGTGAGGTAGACCAGGCCATGGCAATACAGATGTCTTGGAGGGACGCTCCAGAGGACAAGACCGCCACACTGCGAGTGTAGTGAGCTCTGACACTCTGAAAGGTGCGGGGAGACCAGAGGACTCATAAGAGGATGAGATAGCATTCACAATCCATCTGCTGATGGTCTGCTTGTTTGGAGAGAGTATCCTTTTATGGACTTCCTCCACAGCTCCGTTCTGTACACTGGACACAGCTGGTTAAGCTTCACCCAGTCTGTGCCTGAAATGGAGGAGGATAGAATGCCTGGAGCATGAATGGACGTAGGACAGCCAAGGGCACCTTCGGGACATACCTCAGTCTTGAGTAGAGGAAGGCACTTCCTAGAGTGAACTCCAGATAGGATGGGCTGATAGAACAGGCATTAAGGTCGCAAACTCTCTTTAGAGACGAGATAGCCAGTAGAAAAACACTTGACTGTTAAAAATTTCAAGGGCACCTTGCGCAGGGGCTTAAAAAGAGAGGCTTAGATATGGCCAACAGACAACGGGCAAGTCACACACAGGCACTTTGGGGTTGTCATGGAAGAAACGTGTCACTAACGGGTTTTTCCCTAGCAAATGCTTGGCAAGCGGAGCATAATAAGCCGCAATTGCGGACATGTAAACCTTTAAAGTGAAAGGAGACAACCCTTTAGCAAAGTGTTCTTGAAGGAATTCCAGCACTGGGCCAACCTGGCAGTTAACTTGATTCAACTGGTGACCTCCACACTATGTAGTAAACAGGCACCAAATCTCTTGAGTCGCAAACAGGTCCACATGTTGTCTGTAAAATCTTGTCCATATTTGCTTCACCTCTATATTTAATCCACCTTGCCCCGAAAGGAAGCTGCTCCTTGATTAAACCCAATGGGATGTATACTGCCCTCAGTGAGAACAGCTTCCTTTGGGCCCACAGAAGGATCTGTCATGCCAGATTGTAAAGGAGGCGAGCCTCAGCTATGCAGCTTTTACAAGATTTATGGCGTTACATACAAATGTCATGAAAAGTATATTAGGAAATAGCACTGAAAATATCCAAAAGATAATCTACTAAATGTCTATATAATTAGCTATATCTAAAATGGGAATAGCTATGTCACTAGAAAACACCAGAGTTAATTACTTTAATATAAAACACCAGAGTTAATTACTTTTAATATAAAAAAATTAGTTTGTTAGTCGCATCACACATTTTGTCTGTTCACATTTAATGTTGTTTAATGCCAAAAGACAAGCAAGTTTCTGCAAGCATTTACTACTATAACTTTTTTCTTCACCAAGCACTTTTTTCTATCCCCCTAATAAGACAGTAGAAAAAATATCTATATCATAAAGCCTCCATCTTGAAAGGAACTTAAAGGAGTAGCTGATGTGGAGACTCGTTCTAGAGATAAGCAATTAAATAAGCAATTTATCCTTACAGAAAGCTTCACAGTAGCAACAATGAAACATTTCTCCTACTTTCTACAGTTTAAAACTATTTTAATGTTAGTTGAAAAAAAAATAGCCTTACTTGGAGACTGGGTTGTTTTTTGCCTCTATTATCGTGGTACCTAGATCCAGAATATGTCTCCACAAATCCACATATACAATCTAATGTGGAGTGTGTGTGTGTGTGTGTGTGTGTGTGTGTGTGTGTGTGTGTGTGTGTGTGTGTGTGTGTACCTTTCTCTAAACCAGTCTAGCCATGGATCTTTTGATTAAACATGGATTATTAGAAAACCCAGCTCATAAAGAGATTATAAAAAAAGACTTTAAGCTGCCACCTAAACTGAACTTCCTGCATATATTTCTGTCCTTTCTGTCCCCTGTGCTGCATTTTGAACCGAGGATTTTTCAGATAAAAATTGTGCAATTGTGATAATGTCGGCATGAGCGAAAAACTTATTTATTTATTATAATTTGTTAAAAGTCTTTATTTGTCATATATATATATATATATATATATATATATATACTTTTTTCTTATCCCAGCTTGTTAGGAGGTTGTTGTCAATGAGTCATTCAGCCATTGTACAGCAACACAGAGCAGGCAGTGGGTTAAGGGCCTTGTTTAAGGGTCCAACAAGGCAGTTTGGTGATGCTGGTGCTTGAATTCCCAAATCTTTTTTTATCAGTAACCCAGAGCCTTAACTGCTACTATTAATTAACCTATCCTGTTGACCAGGACTGCAAACAAGCGCATACAAGTTCATTGCCAAATTGAAGAGCAATTTTCCGTAGGCAATAGTGCTTCTGCTGGCTTGTCTTTTCCCTTGCTTATGGTCGCCACAGTGCAAGCAGCCAACCACAGTCACACTGCAATGTTCACCATCTGGTTTTATCTGATTTAGTGTGACCAAGTTTGCATCCATGCCTGCAACACCATTTAAGAGATTGTCTTCTATTTTGAAGGCCATCTTTAAATAGCTGTAAAAACAGCTTTGTTGGTGGCTGTTACTAAGCACTTACACAAATGACTCCTTCCAAAAAGTCTCCTCATCAAAAACTATATCAACAATTTAAACCTCTTGTTTATTTTTTTAGTCCTCCATATAAGTACTGTACACAAAGAAATACATGTATTAATACAATGCATTAATATAAACATGTAATTTGCTCTGCAGTCTGAACCGCTGTCAGAGCTATGCTTTTATAGAAAATTAAACCATCTGGCCTGCCAGAATTACTTGGCAAAATAATTATTTACTGGATAAATATATTTTTAAGAATGTCGCATTTTTTTAACTGGAATAGCAAACAATGTATATAGCAGCCTTCACTATTTGTTTTTCTGACAACCTTTCACAAACTTTCACTCATTTAATTTTTTACACCAAACATCGGTACTTTCTAATTTTTACAATATTTAAACCAAGCTTGTTACAGGTACTTTGGTTTGAATCTATTTTGTGACATAATCAGAAATCTTTTTTTTCTCATTACACGTCGTTTTTAGCCCATAAATGTATTTCTTGTCATTGCATTGCTTTTTCAACCTACCACTGGTGTATCATTTCCTGGCTAGCACACACCACAGATGTAGGCTAGCCTACAAAGCTAGCAATGAGCAAGTCAGAAGGCAACAAGATGTATGGCTAATTAACATGGACAGACTGTACCTAATTGGTTATAAAATTTGTTCACAAATCTTGTTCCCTCTAATAAACCCTAGACCTTGATTTCCCAATGCCCAGGTCAGTTTAACAAACAAATTGCATGTGCCAAATGGCAGGAATGAATTCTGCTTCTGCTAAAATCTGCTTATTCAAGCACAGCAATTCTATGACAAAGCAAATCCATCTCTATCTCTTGTGTAATGGATTTTGATTAAGAAAACCTTTTGTCCCAGTAGATGCATCACAATTATCTGCCTTCATGGGTACTGTAAATTGTTTGACCAGAACAAGCTGGGCAGCTACTCTGTCTGCCAAGTCCAACTCTTATGCACTTTAGAGCATTTTAATGGTCAACAAAGTAAACTTCTGCTGATCTTAGATGAGATTCTGAACTCATGCTTTCATGGTTAATCAATAACAGATACAACAGCAATAACCCTTACTGCAGTTTCCTACTGAAGGAAAGGAAGAGAGTTTGGAAAATATGTAGAAATAAGGTAATCCAACTGGGTTTAATGTGGCAGAGAGTCATTAGGAAAATATTTTAATATTGATTTAAAAGGATTCCCTCTAGAATGAATTAATGTAATAGAGGCTTACTTCTCAGAGCTATGGTTTACTGTATAAATAATCTAAAGCTGATGATTTTTATGGTTCAATGTGTGTTCATCTGATGTATTCGTCATGCAAATGGTAAAACTTCATCTATAGACTTTGCCATCCTGGAATAGCGGCTGTCAGTAAAAATCCAGTCTTATCTTGTAAACACACATGGAAAGCTCCTAGGCTGCTTAGGCTTTGTAACTGCATTATATAGCTAATTAATTTGTCATATTACAAAAAAATCACGCTAGTCTTGATGAGCCAGTTTTAACCTACATGCCAGGCTGAAAGTGCTCATGGGAATTCAGGCATATTGACTTTAATTACAACTTTGTTCCAGGCAGTACTCAGGGGGCTACTTTTAATTTAATCTTCTACCATTGTCAAATGTGTCAAGAGGCAGCTAAAAAAAATCAGGAGACAGAGATGCAGTTCCTCGGCATGCAGAGCATGAACCCTTGAGTTCTCTGTCGCAGTACTGTGAATTATTGGAACTTTTTGAAGTAGGTCTGAATATTACAGAAAACTTGCTAGTGGTATTTTGGCATCCAAGTTAGGATTGAAACGTTCCTGAATAGAATTCCGTAAAAACACAAGCATAAATTGATTTGTCCTTCATGTTTTTTTGGATACTTGGCTATTACTGTAACTTTGACAAAGATCTGTCTTATTTTGTTTTGCAATAGTATATATTAGTTTATATATATATACAGTGCCCTCCACAATTATTGGCACCCCTGTTTAAGATGTGGTCGTGGACTTCTAAAAATTCTCCTTTTTACTTTAAAACAACATAGAACCCAAATGCAAAAAAAAAGAAAAAAATCCAACCTTTCATTTAAGATTTAAAAAAAAACATACATTTAGAAAAAAAAAAAAACTTGAAATGATGTGTCCCACAATTATTGGCACCCCTAACAATTCCTCTGAAAAATTATTATTATTTTTTTTTATAAATATTTTTCTGTAGTTGCTAAGGTTGGTCAGGGTATCTACGGACTTTTAATTAGTAATTCATGATTTCCTGTTTCCCTGGGGTATAAATACGACGTGACACAGAGGCCTAATTCTCTTACCCATTTGTCAACATGGCAAAGACAAGAGAACACACCATTCAAGTAAGGCAGATGTGTGTTGACCTTCATAAGTCAGGCAATGGCTACAAGAAAATAGCCACTCGCCTTAACTTGCCGGTATCTACAGTCAGAGGAATCATTAAGAAGATTAAAACAACTGGAACAGTGACAAACAAGGCTGGAAGAGGTCCCAAGTTTATCTTGCCACAACGCACAGTGAGGAGGATGGTAAGAGAAGTAAAAAAATTTCCCAAGCTCACCGTCACAGAATTGCATCAAAGAGTGGCATCTTGGGGTCACAGAGTCTCCAAAACAACCATCAGACGCTCTCTACATGCCAACAAGCTGTTTGGGAGGCATGCAAGGAAAAAGCCTTTTCTCACTAACACTCACAAACGTAAACGTCTGGAGTTTGCTAAGCGGTACTGGGACTTCAACTGGGATCGTGTGCTTTGGTCAGATGAGACTAAGATTGAGCTTTTTGGCAACAAACACTCTAAGTGGGTCTGGCGTAAAACAAAAGATGAGTATGCCGAAAAGCACCTCATGCCCACCGTGAAGTATGGTGGAGGATCTGTGATGCTGTGGGCCTGTTTCTCTTCCAAAGGCCCTGGGAACCTTGTTAGGGTGCATGGCATTATGAACGCTTTGAAGTACCAGGATATTTTAAATAAAAACCTGATGGCCTCTGCCAGAAAGCTGAAGATGGGTCGTCATTGGGTCTTTCAGCAGGATAATGATCCAAAACATGTGGCAAAATCTACACAAAAGTGGTTCAGCAGTCACAAACTCAAGGTCCTCCTATGGCCATCTCAGTCCCCAGACCTCAACCCAATCGAAAACCTGTGGGGCGAGCTAAAGAGAAGAGTGCATAAGAGAGGACCCAGGACACTGGATGATCTAGAAAGAAGAATGGTCAAAAATCCCTCTCTCTGTGTTCTCCAATCTTGTGAAATGTTATAGGAGGAGATTAAGTGCTGTCTTGTTGGCAAAAGGAGGTTGTACAAAGTATTAACATCAGGGGTGCCAATAATTGTGGCACACATGATTTCAAGTTTTTTTTTTTTTTTCTAAATGTGTGATTTTTTTACCACCAAAGTAATGTACTTAAATAAAAGGTTGGATTTTTCTCTTTTTTTGCATTTGGGTTCTATGTTGTTTAAAGAAAAAGGAGAATTTTTAGAAGTCCACGACCACATCTTAAACAGGGGTGCCAATAATTGTGAAGGGGACTGTATGGATGCTACTGATGATAAGCTCTGCAAAATATTGGTAGAAACATGCTAGTTCTAATCAATAAATTCAGATAAATAATTTTTATCAATAATTTTTCATGAAATCAATTCCATCCATTCCAATCTTTTTTACTTTTCTCTAACCTAAATTTACCCCTTATTATGCTGCTATATAGTGTATGAATTACCATATTTTTCGGACTATAAGCCGCTCCTTTTTTTCCACGTTTTGAACCCCGTGGCTTAAACAGAGAAGTGTCTGATTTATGGATTTTTTCCGGGTTTTTCCCGGATTCACAAACCTCAAACCAAAAAACTGAGCGACATAACATTAGACCAATGAAATTTCCAAGTCGGAAACGAAGAAGAAAAAGGAGAAAAAAAGGGTTTTTTTTTTATGCACGATGATGCCAAAAGATAAACTCCCCAGAGAAATACAGTGGGACCTTGATCTACGAATTTAATTCGTTCTGTAGACAAGCTCGTATCTCAATTTGCTCGCATATCAAATCCGTTTTACATATTGAAAATACTTAAAATGGCATTAATCCGTCCCCAAACGGATCCCTCAAAATTACACCCCGTTTTTATGTTTCATGTTATTAAATTGGAAAATTAATTTCTAAATAACAAATTTTGTATAAAAACATAATAGAAAGAGTATGTAAAGATATAAGTTTTTGTTCAGTGTATTTTCCTTGGAGATGAGATGACTTGAGCTAACGAAAACGGTTGGTGGTGTGTGTGTGTGTGTGTGTGTGTGTGTGTGTGTGTGTTTTACTATCACTACTGTACACTATGTATCGCTAAACTTTTAAATGTGTACTTTTTCTTCTTTGCTTGAGGGAAAACTTGTTTTTTACTATCACTACTGTACACTATGTATCGCTAAACTTTTAAATGTGTACTTTTTCTTCTTTGCTTATCTTAATTTTCGTCACAATCTTCGCTTTCTGGCTTCGCTTCGCCATCTAGCAGCGGCGTCTTGAGCTCGTACCTCAATTTTTTGCTCGCGTAACAAAGCAAAAAAATGGACAGAGTGACCGCTGAACTCGTACACTAATGCACTCGAAGGTCAAGGTATCACTGTAGTTGTGAAAGGAAGGAGGAAGACAGTGAATAATGACTTTCTTGGTCGGCTACTGTTGTAACGCGTTGAGTCTGGGTCATGGGAGAGCTTACTAAGTCCAGTTGCAACAGAAATCATATAAGCACAGACAGCATTCCAAAACTCGTGCTTTTTTATTTTTCTTGGCAACAGCATTATGGGTTAGTCAAAGAAACTTAGAAATGGGCATCAGAAAATAATAAGGACATATTCCTCAGTCTCACTTGCACAAACACGCAGTAATGACTCTCTTGACTTCAGCTCCCAACTTATTAAACCGATCTCAATCTAAATAACCATTTATATTATGACTAAATTACCCTCTTAGTACATCACATGTATACATTTGCTTTGGAGTACACCTTTCACAGCAACATCATAGTTCATAGCATCTTTCTGTTTAAGCTTAGTTAAGCAGCAACAGCAGTATAGGGGATGTAATCCACCAGGACCAAACCTACCTACACTTTATTCCGATAAATAAAATTTAGCTATTTTTGCCCTGAGAATTTCATGGCTTCAAAGAGACAAAGGGAATGTTCTAGTGCAGAGATCTCCCATCTTCTCAGCCAGTATAGCTGCGAGCTTGGAAGCACAGATAATAGTTGATTGGAGACCAAGTTGAACAGATTAAACAAGCTCCTGTCTGGATGGAATAAAAGCCTGCAGCCATAATGGCTCTTTGTGGATAAGATTGAAGACTGTCACTGTAGTGGCAAAAAATCATCTTACCCTGTTTCATATTAACCAAGAAAAATCTTGCATTAACAATTTTTTCACCTGTCATTTTAGATATTTTAGATTGTACTTTTGCCATCTCTGGACCTATCTTAAAATATGAAGACTTTTGTGATCATTACACAGCCTAGTAGACAACATAGCAAACATGTCTTAAAATATTGCACAGGGTGGCAAGAATAATAAAGTATTCTACTAAAGTATAAGTACTGTTACTTTAATTACATTTTATTTAAGTACAAGTAACATTACTTGTCTCAAAATCTATTCAAGTAAAAAGTAGCTCATTTGAAATGTACTTAGAGTAGAATTGTTATAGCTACTGAGAGCTAAAGCAGGGGATAGGGTTGGGGACTCTAATATAGTTCAAAAAGGACAAGGGGATATAAATCTCGGACTACCGTAATTTCCGGACTGTTAATGGCACCCAAATATGAGCCACACCCACTCAATTTTACAAAGATTTTTTGAACATAAATAAGCCGCACCGGTCTATAAGTCACAGGTGTCTACACTGAAACTAATTACCTTTACACAGGCATTAACGAAAGACAGTGCCTGTAACACGGTTTTATCTAAACAGTAGCCTACCAAGAAAGTCATTGTTCACTGTCTTTCTCCTTCCTTTCACAACAACTTCTTTTGGGAGTTTACCTTTTGGCATCGTCATGCGTTTAAAAATCACCATCGGAGCTAGGAACACAGGTGAAGTGCGGTTTTTCATGCCTGGTTGTTTTCAGTGTGACAAATGATTCGCATTTCCTGTTGACAGTCCGAGTGAGCGGCAGGTCAAACGTCAGAGGAACCTCATTCATATTTATGATGTGGTGCGGCCCGATTCAGTGGGAGTGCATCTGATTTAATATAAAGAATTTCATTAGTTTACCTTTACCTGTTCAGCAATTTCATTGGTCTAATGTTATGGGGCTCAGTTTTTTGGCTCGAAGCTTGTGAAACCGCGAAAAACCCAGGAAAAATCCATAAATTAGCCGCTTCGTTGTTTAAGCCGCGGGGTTCAAAACGTGGGAAAAAAGTAGCGGCTCATAGTCCGGAAAATACGGTAGCTATTTTTAATTCAAGGAACACATTTACAAAGTATAATGCAATTTTTGCTCATTTTGAAGTAGGCTTGTATTTTTTGCCTAGCCAGTGTATTTCTTGCAGCAGACAGTGCTCAGCACTCTCCCTGTTTAGAAGAGCATAAAGATACACTAAGCATGTAGACAGCAACAACAAACAACATTATCTGCCTGAAATAAGTCTTTCTGCTGTGTTGCTCTCTCTGTACTTGGCACTGTTGCTCTTACTTGAAGTCAAGTCACTTAAATATGGCCAGGGGTCTGCATCACTGGCACCCAGGGGTGCACTTAGGGTTTTTGGGCCCCCTGGCTAATTTGGGCCCTATGGCCCCATTGGCAAAATATTTAACAGCAGCTCCATAACAAAATTCAGACACTAGCTTAAACAGTGACAACATCACTGAATCAGTGTTTTGAATTGAGAACCAAATCAGTTCAATTCGTGAATCATCCAGCCTGGTTCTATCAACAAGTTTCTCCAAACCTTTATGCATAAATAGTTTTATTGGTGTTTGGTCATTTTATCATCTTTTATAAAGATCAATGCTGTTCCATTACTATTGCCTAATTGCATGGATTTTTTAATACTGTTTCAACTTCCAGTGTTTAAATTGTATGACTAGCTGACCTCTTCATCTTGCTTTCTACTTTTTCATTGTTTTTTTTATCTACCCGTGTCAGATATTAAAGTAAATATTTATGATATCCAGACTTGTTCCTACTAGTTGTTTGTTATACTTGTAAAGACTGATCATCTCTGGAATATAGAACAAGCATATATTCATGAAACACTAAATAAATATTTTTATATAATGCATATTTTATCTTTCCACAGATATTTGAGTAAGATATTATTATTACTGTATATGTTTAATAAAATACGAAAAAAATTACACCAGAAAACAGAAAGTCTAATAGTCTAATATTAAGACAAATATGGTGGGCATACAATATGCATGCGCGCGCGTGTGTGTGTGTGTGTCTGGCTGTCTGGCTGTCTGGCTGTCTGTCTTTAAGTCTGCTGGCACCTTATACAATAATTTAAATGTCTTATGTTGGATTATTATCCAAGCTAACTGGCAGAGATAACACCATGAACCCTGCTACTCTAGCATGTTTATCTAGTTTTTCACTTTCTTCCCATATGTAATTTATTTATTTTTCTGGTGGAAGGGATTCAGACTAGCAAATGCTTTTGGGGACTTGGGGAAAGCAATCAGGGGCTGCTTTATCTTATTTCCAGCCAGAAGTAAACTCAATTGGAGAATGAAGAGATGGCATTCTGGATGTGACCTCAGCTCTCCCTAGAGCAATAGTGCTAATTTGTAAATTTGATGATTCATTGGGACTGTTGCTCCAAGCACAGTTCTTTTCCTTAAGGCTATAGAATATATACGGCCAAGCATGGAAACCGAAATTTGAGTATGATGAGACCGACAGGATCCGAAATGTAGCTTTTCACATCAAATAATCTCAGTAACATGTGTGACAGATCAGAGGTATTCTCTGGGATCCTCAGTATACAGTGCTTGTCACTCCTTGGCAAACTCAGGAGGTTGGCTTGTTAACCCTGTCACATATGGTGCTATAGGGCACATCGATCTCCCGAGAGTGTCTCTCTCAACATCTGCCCGGGACTGTAGCGGATGGGTGGTGAGGGGCCTCAGGAGCCGCCTCTCAGGAGATCCCTAGAACGGCTACAGGGCCCTGCTCCGGCTGCTCTAAAAACAGAGAGTCCGGGTTCTACAGCCGGTACCTAGTTCACAAGAAGGATAGTGGTTGTGTCCCATTCTGGATCTACATCAGGTTCAATTTACTCACCCTTAAGGAATGTGTCTCAAATCAGATCCAAGGACTGGTTTGTCACAATAGATCTGAAGGATTATTAACTCCAGATATTGATCCTTCCTTCAATTCCTGAGGTTTGCCTTTTGAGCCTAAGCTTAACAATATCGGATCCTTCAGTTTGGCCTTGCACTCTTGCAGGGTATCTGCATTCTGAATTATATTGACAATTAGTTGATACTAGCTCAAATGTCGTTCTCACCCACATAAAGGATTTGGGATTTAGACTAAATGCCAAGAAAAGGCAATACAGAAAAAACACTTATCTAGGTGTAGTGTCGGATTTGACTGTAATGTGGGCACACCTGTCTCCTGCTTGGATTGATTCTATCCTCACAGCCACCAGTAGAGTGGGAGAAGGCCAGTCACTCACTGTGCAGCAGTTTCAAAGTCTGCTGGGTATGATGGCAGCCGTGTCCAATGTGGTTCCGCTTGTCTTCCTGTACATGAGACCCCTCCAGTGGTGGCTCATGGGAGAGAATTCTCCCAAAAGGGCAGACCACTCTGCACTATCAAGGTCACACGGTTACCGGCCTTAGATTTGTTGAGAACACAGGTTCTTGTCTCAGGGCCCTCGTGTTGGTAGCTCTTTTTCATCGCGTAACACTAACAACGGATGCCTCCCTTAAGGAATGGGGGACGGTCACATAAACTGCCTGCAGATGCTCCTACATTAAGCATCAGGGGCGTTTGCAATCTCGCCCTCTATCCAGGCTGGCACGACAGATCCTCCTGTGGGCCCAAGGAAAGCTTCCTTGCTCTCTTGTGAAGGCAGCGTATATCCCAGGGTGCGTTAGATGAAGTGGTAGAAGGTGTACCTAGAAATGAAAGATTGGTGATTGGGGCAAACTAAAATAAGCATGTAGGTGAAGGGAACAGAGGTGATAAGGAGGTGATGAGTAGGTATGGCTTTTAAAGAGAGTAAAGTCAAGTCAATGCGGAAGAGCAGGAATGTGGAAGGGCAGATGGTGGTAGATGTTGCTAAAAGGATGGAAATGGAAGTGGTAAACACTTATTTTAAGAAAAAGGAGGATCATAGAGTAACGTATAAGAATGGAGGAAGGTGCACACAGGTGGACTATGTTCTATGTAGGAGATGCAGCCTGAAGGAGATTGGAGACTGTAAGGTGTTGGCAGGGGACAGTGTAGCTAGATAGGATGTAGGATGGTTTTGAAGGGGAGGAAGAAGAGGAGGAGAGTAAGGACTGAAAGAAGAGTAAGATGGTAGAAACTAAAGGAGGTAGACTGTAGTGTGAGATTCAAAAAAGAGGTCAGACAGGGGCTTGGTGGTGGTGAGGAGGTGCTGGATGATTGGGCATCTACTGCAGAAGTAATAAGGGAAACAGCTAGAAAGGTACTTGGTGTGACATCTGGAAATAGAAAGGAAGACAAATAGAAGTGGTGGTGAAATGAGGAAATGCAGAAAAGCATAAGGAGAAAGACAGAATGGCAAAACAGAATTGGGATTGACAGAGTTATGAGAAAAGTAGGCAGAAGTACATGGAGATGTGGCAGCAGGTAAATGTGGCAAAAGCCAAGGGAGAGGCATATGAGGAACTTTATATAAAATTGGGCACTAAGGAAGGGGAAAAGGGTTATTACCAATTGGCCAGGCAGAGAGACAAAGTTGGGTAGGATGTGCTTCAAAACAATAAAGGATGGAGATGGGAATTTGTTGACTAGTGAGAGTTTGTTAAAAGGCGGCGCGGCAGTAGCTTGCAGCGGCCGCTCCGGACCCAAAATAGTGCTACTTTCACTTTGTAGCCCGTCTTACGCAACATATGGACATCGGCGCAACTGGTGTCCCTGTGTACCACCGCCAAACACTCCAGGAACTCAGAAACAACCTGAACAACACAATAAATGATGATCTGTAGCAGAAGCTATACGACCTGTGCCATCAGAGAGGTGAAGCGTGCACACGCCAAGAGAATCCATGGCCATGTCTAGGACAGTAGAGACACCCGGTGCACATGGCAGTGCATCCAGGCGATGAACTACAAGACAACATCACCTGCTTGTGATTGTGATGCCTTTCTCTCAGAAGTGATGAGTGACTTTTACGCCTAATTCGAGGTGCAGAACAACATGGCAGCAAGGAAGACTATCCTTCCTCCCGAAGAAGCCTACTGTCTTCTGCCTCAATGATAAACGTCCCGTCGCGTTTACACCCATCATGATGAAGTGCTTCGAGAGGGCTCGTCGTGAGGCACATCAAGACCTAGCTACCACCCTCACTGGACTGGTCACTCAAAACCAGCTCCATAACCAAGAAAGCCCAGCAGTGTCTGTAATTCCTGAGAAGGCTGAGAAAAGCTCATCTTCCTCCCCCCATCCTAACCATGTTCTACAGAGAGACCACTGAGAGCATCTTGAGCAACTGCATCATTGCCTGGTTTGGGAACTGCACCATCTTGGATCGCAAGACCCTAATGAGGACAGCTGAGAGGATCATTGGAGTCTCTCTCCCCTCTATCATGAACATTTACACCACACGCTGCATCCGCAAAGCCAAAAGCATTGTGGATAACCCCAAACACCAGTCACACACACTCTTCACCCTCCTGCCATCAGGGAAGCGGTTCCAAAGCATTCGGGCTACCACATCCAGACTGTGCAACAGTTTCTTCCCTCAAGCCATCAGGCTCCTCGAAAATACACAGAACTGTACTGAAACTCACACACACACACACACACACACACACACACACACACACACACACACACACACACACACACACACACACAGTCACTGTGTGACTGATCTCACAATTGTACTTACCTTACACATCCATGTCTTCAGCACCACTCATAATAATTGACCTCATTACTACAAACTGCTTAAATGCTTACAATCTTTTTTTTGGATTGCTCTTTTGCACATTTTGTTTACATTTTTGTTAATTACAATCTTCACTTTACTCTTTTACACACCACAGTGTGCAATATACAACAGGTTTACTGGCGGCACTATTTTGTGTTTTGTTTATTTGTCTTACACTGTGTTGTGTTGTCTTGCACTGTCCTGCATTGTCTTGCACTGTCTTGTGTTGTCTTTGCACTGTTGCACACGGTTGCACCAGGTTGCACACGATGTCCTTTATGTGGCGAGGACACTTACTAGTCCTTAGCCCGGGGTTTTCTGTGATGTAGTTCTATGTTGTTTTATGTAGCACCAGGGTTTAGGAGGAACGTTGTTTCATTTCACTGTGTACTGTGCCAGCTAGATATGGTGAGGGAGGTGAGATTAAGATGGTTTGGACATTTGCAGAGGAGGGACATGGGGTATATCAGTAGGAGAATTCTGAGGATGGAGCCTCAGGAAAGGAGTAAAAGAGGAAGGCCAAGAAGGAGGTTTATAGATGTGGTGAGGGAAGACATGCAGGTAGTTGGGTCGCTATGGCGACCCCTAATGGGAGAAGCCGAAAGAAGAAGTTTTAGTTTTGTGCGACTACAGGCTAGAACTGAGTTCATTAACCAACAATTTAACATTCAGAGCCCTCTAGTGGAAGGAAATGACTGATAATATACAGTATAACCTACTTAGATGTATATATTATACATATTAATTAATGCATACACAAAGGCACGAAGTGTACAGACATGGGTTAACAAATTGTATTATATAGGTAAAGCTTTATGTTACTCAATTAACATAATGTGCTACATTTGTTAATATTATAAATGATAAAATTCAGCATTTATAAAAGCCTATGACTACTAAAACTTTTATTTTAGCCTCAGTTCTGAATTGTGGGCTTCATTTTCATGGCATGACTATAGGAGTTTTACCTAATGTTCAAAATTGCTGAAGTTTATTGTATGTCCATGTCAACTGATGTCTTATCTAATGCCGCTTAAAACTAAGTAAAGAATCATAATCCAAACATTTGTGTACACAAGAAATTCTGTATTGAGTTTACTTCATTCCAAAAGGATTTAATCACTAACACAAGAAACCAAGAATATTTCCAGTCTAAATCTCAGTTTCTTTTAGAGACATTGAACTCGTAGTTTGTTGGTAAAACAATATTGTTAGTTTAAAACACATACACATACACACACACACACACACACAATATCAAGGGAAAAACAAAACTTTTATTTCCTTTTATAAAACATCTCAAAGGTAATTTAACCTCAATCTTTTCAAACGTATATAGACCGGCAAGCAGCAAATTATGCAATGCTAAGTAAATACTTCAAACAGCATAATTTACAGAAGCACAAAAAGGAAAAGGGCCCTTGTTTTTTTTTGTTTTTTTTTTGCTGCTCTAGTACAACAAAAACTGTGTATGACAGACAATAAATGATTGGAAACAGATCTGATGTTTTAAGTTAAAAGATGTCATAAAAGTAATATGAAAATAGAGCGACTTTAATGAAGACATGAACATGCAATATGGTAAGGAAAAAAAAGAAACATGATGGCACTCTATATAGCTAATTTAATACATCATGAAACACACATTTTATTGCATTTGTGTTATAGATGTAGTAGTAGTAGTAGTAGTAATAATAATAGTAATAATAATAATAGTAATAATATTAATAATATTTATTATTATCATTATTGTTATTATTATCATAATAAAGTACTAAAATGTGAGAATATTATATCTTTAGAATGAGCTAAAGCACAGCACATTATATACCCAAAACATAACCCGAAAATAGAACATTCCATATAAATATTACAAGACAGTCTTGCTGAAACATACAATCTAACACAAAATCCTACATTTTAACTCAGTGCAAAATATAATGTGACATTAAATAAAATATCTTATTAATGACAAAACATTAATTAAACTATAATGAAATTTAAATAACTAACTTATTCAAAGCAACAATAGTACATCATCTCAATCTTGTGTAGTGTCTCACTGGCTCGAGAAGACTGTGCATACTTTTGTGTGTTTTACTCTAAAAGTAATTTGTGAATAAACTTCCAACTTGTGTCTGACCACATCTGAGCAGGTTGCGTAGTGGAAAAACATTCAGTTGCATATAAATGAATTGTGTAATTGTCCGTTTTACAATAAATGTGATGTTTGAGTACCTTTGTAATGTTTTAAACATGAATACAGTTTAATTTATGGACATATGTGGTTTCATAAGTGTTCTTTCCAGACTCAGATTAAGTCTAATCCCAGATTGAAAGACTTTTCAATGGGAAGTGTCTACAAATTCTAATCTACTTTGCTGCACTTAATCTGAGTCTTGAAATCCAGGTCAGAATGTGAGCCTTCTGATTTTAAGGACATATTAGTGGAAAAACAAATGGAAACTATGTAGAACTACAAGCCTCCTTTTAAAGAATAGTTGATGAAATAATTACATTCAACTCAGCCTCAGTGTCAAATATTTAAATTTGACACAGAGGCACACAAGAAATTTAAACTCTGAGCTGACAGGCTCGACAGGGCTCTATGGTTCAGATTGTCTTTGTTTCTTTTTCTTTTTGTTTTTTTTTTAGAAAAACAGCTGATGGCCAGTGCTAAAACCGGTTAAACGGATCTGAACATTTAGCAAAATGCTACACAATTGGCTCTGCCAGGGTCTCGAAATAACTCCAGATTACACACACAGAGTAGCACAGGAAAATTACTGGAGGCTGCACCGAGCTGCAGGTTGCAGGGTTTTTACATCGATGATTGCAATAAGAAATGGGCCAAAACAAATGGAAAAAAGAAACTCCATAGGAAGAGAGAAAATAGAGATATAGACCGCACACAGGGAAATCATGGGAAGTCAGTTAACAACCGAGTCAAAATAATTTGAATCAGAACGTATTCAGTGAAGAACTGAATACAAAAATGGTCTACAAAAGTATGTGTTTAATATTGTGTTTAAGGATTTTTTTTTGCTACAATACTTTGGTTCACTAAACTAGACTAATTTTGTACCAAATTTTTTCACCCAATCCTATCCTCACATACTGTAATTGTGATGCTAATCACGGACATAATGATCAATGGATATCTGAGAAACATATTGCTGTTTTTAAGCTGCTGACTGTGTGACTTGAAAAACCTTTTAAAAGGCTACTGATTGAGTCCACCTTTTCCTTTTAAGTTATCCATTAGGTTATGTAAACTATTATACTACATAGGCTGTGTATAACAATATGCTATAGAGCAATGATCATATTTAATGTGATTAATTGTAGCAAGGACACAAGCTGCACTCGCTCGTGTCCATTTAATTCCTGTGTGCTCTAACTAGTTATTCATGAATAAATGAATTTATTTATATCTTTTAGCAGCTCTGAATGTGAATGCAGAAATCAAAGCTGTGTGTGTTGTCATGTTGTGAAGAAAGCTATATAAAAAAGGCAGCAGCCCCGTTGAACTCTAGGTGTGTTCCTGGTTTTAGCTGGTGTGTGAGGTGAAAGTCTGAGCCCTTGTGAGCTATAGACTACTTCTTTATTTTGAAATATGTTAATTTTGAAACCAGCGGTGCAGATCCAGCAGCACAGCAGAATATGGATTGAAAATAAAAAAAATAAAAATACATAACATTAATGACTCACAGTGAAAATACATGGTAACATGGAAGGTACTAGAGTGTCAAAAAAGTAGTGTCCTTTAAAATTAGGAGGTTAGGACAAAAAACATACATACAAACAAACAAACAAACAACAACAAAAAAATGGGAGCATTGAGATAATGCAGGAGCAGGAGAAACAACACTAAACTGTCCATTTTAAATAGACAGATTATAGAATCTAAAATCACTATAATAATTTAAATTCAGGGAAAACTAGTACAGAGGAGGAGAAACCAAAAAAATTATAACCAAGGTTTAATGCCACTGGCTCAAGGGTCATGTGATGCAGTGAAGGATGATGGGTAGAAATTAGAGAGTGCCCATTCCAGTGACTTCAGATGTCAGCCTAAAACAGTCAGGAAAGGTGGGACAAGGAGGGGACAGGGTTGGTGGGGAAAGACAGAAAAGTAGAGAAAATGAAAATACTTTAAATTAAACTTTAGTAGTAAGAACTCTGGCTCGCTCTAGTTATCAATTTTGTTAACTGTTCAATAGTCATGCATTTGTATTCATTGGTGCAATCAGGAAGAAAACGGGTGAAGCACTTGGCTAAACTGAAATATAAATTCAATTTCTTTTGCACTGACAAAAAAAAAAATGTTTTGAATAAAAATCGAATTAAAATGACAGCCAATGTACAATGTAGTCAATGTAAGGGCAAGCAATCAAATATCAAACCTGTAAAAGGGAAATCAAATTTTACTCAGGCCTTGCTTAGCAACACATCGCACTAAATGCCGTTCACATTTTATTTCTCTTTCTCTCTTTATCATTTTTATACAACATAACTCATTCAGTTTTAGAAGTCCTGAACTGCAGCAAGTGAAAAGAAATAAAATGCGATGTATTTGTTGTGACTAATTACCTCAATAAATGTTATTTAAACTCATTATTACTATTTAACATCTGAAAATAAAGGTCATTATTTAGAGATATTTTAATTATTTTGATTCATTTTTATTTATAGCAAGATCCTAGAAATTTAAATTGTTATTATTGTTATTATGCTTTTATGTAGTGCCTTTAGTATAACATAATCTCCTAAAATCACAAAATGTAAAACTGGAATAAAGATACATCTTGAAATAATGAGAAAGCTGAAGATAACAATAATCAATCTTAAAATCAAGATATAGTACCTAAGAGAGAGAAAAAAGATGCCATTGGGTAAGGGGTGGGGCAGTTCATGGTTTCCATCAAATTTAACTAAACTATAAACCAGAAAAAAAAAATAATACATGGCAATCCAGAAGAATCATTCAGCATGCTGAAACACTATTAAGACACTACATAGCACAGGATGTCCCTATTCTGTAACAGCATTCTGTATACAAGATTAATCTACAGGTAGAAGTTGGGGCATGTAAGGAAGTTCGGTACATAATGGTTAATGGGGGGAAATGGCTGCTGTTCACTTCAGATAATGAGAGCAGATTTGGGGCTTCAGGATGTAGTCATTGAAGAGGGGTCAATCCACATGGCTGCCACATCTCTGAACCTGTCAGCGGAATTATGGGAAAGCAATATCCATTAGTTTATCCCCTGCTACAGAGCTGCAAGGCCTTTTGTCTAATATATATATATATATATATATATACACACACACACACACACACAGAATATCTCACAAAAGTGTACACCTCTCACATTTAGAGTAGTCACTGTGCAGAATAGAGTACAGTAGTCAATGTGCAGCTTGTATAGCAGCTATTTTTGTATAAATAGCTGCTAACAAAAGTGAGTACACCATAAGTAAAAATGTAAGAACTGTGTCCTTAATCCTCCTGTGCATGAAATTCACTCGAACTTCACAGGTTGTTGCTGGAATCCTCTTCCACTCCTCCATAATGACATAACGGAGCTGCTGGATGTTAGACACATGGCCCTTTTTACCTTCCTTGCTTGATGATGCCCCACAGGTGCTCAATAGAGTTTAGGTCGGGAGACATTCTTAGCCCCTCTATCACCTTCACCTTCAGCAAGGCAGTTGTCATCTTAGCGGTGTGTTTGGCGTCATTATTATGTAAAAAAAAAAAAAAAAAAAAGGGTAGTTTCTCATGCCTCAGAATCTCAAATTAAATGTTGGAACCCATGTTTCCCTCACTGACCACGCGCTAAACCACATGTGTAATCGTCCAATGGAAGAGCGTGGTGTCAACAGTGGGGTTGCTATAGCCTGGTCGATAGCCCAAGCTCTTTAGTGGCCTGAAGAGACAGGTCTGTGGCATGACGCAACTCTTAGATGGCGTTGCTTTTAATATATCCTCTCTCGTCCAGCTCTTGAGGCAGCTTGTCCTGGTACACCTGCCATGGCCTGGTACAATACTGCCATGGCCACTGGCTTGACCTGCCTCATGTATGCTTTGCCCACCAAAGGTGAGGAGGTCTGAAGGGGCTTGGCAGGCAACACCGGGGCCTTAAAGGACAATTTAGCACTGGGGAGGGTTAGCAAACGTCTCCTTAACCCGGGGAATCGCTTCTTCAGTCACACTACGTAGTAGAGGGTAACATTAGGACTGAAGAGGCGGACTAAATAAGGACTGCAGGCCCTGGAATGGAGGCAGTGACCTAGGTCCCAGGAAGTACTCATCAAATTTATTTTGAGGACGCATTTCCTACTGTTCAGCAGGCTAAGCGATGTTTAGCTTTAAAACCGCACGGGTCACTACCTCCAAAAGTTCCCCAAACTGTACTGGCTGTGAAGGTAAGTCCACAGGTTCGTCCAGTACAGCACCTCCCTCATAGGGAAGAAATTGCCAAACATCGGGCTTCCGTACCCTGAAAAAAAATACTGGATCTGGCAGGTGAGGAAAAATAAAAAGGGACATGCCCGTCTCTATTCTCTTTGAGAGATCCATTTGCGAACCCCATGACCTCAATTGCTGCTCAATCGGCCAGAACAGCGAGGAACGCTACTGAGAGCACCCTTCTCGAAGAGCACTGACCAAACATGCCCCTCTCCAAGACACACAAAAATGAAAAAAATTATATATTTTTTTTAAATTATTATAAAGCGGGGGCAAGGAGAGACAAACAGCCTGAAAGATTGCTTGCTTTCCTTTTTTTTTTCTACGTTCTTATCAGCACTTACCTGTCGGAAGGAAAACACAGTCACACACAGAACGCTTCCTGAACAACAGAAGCTAGCACTCTCTCCACTCTATGTGCGTTTATAGCTTGCTGGTCGTGACGTCATCCCCCCATTAGACAGATTACACACGTGGTTCAAAGCGTGTTGATGCAGAGGCATTCTCAAAGCATTGTTGACACAGCTTGAGTTCTTGAAGGAGAATCATGTAGCCCCAGACCATTATGCTACCACCACCATGCTTGACTGTAGGCCAAACACAATTTTCTTGGTTCTCATCACCAGGGCGTCACACATGCTGGACACCATCTGAGCCAAATACGTTTATCTTAGTCTCATCAGACCACAGGACATGGTTCCAGTAATTCATTCAGTTCTGCAGCAAACTGTTTGCAGGCGTCTGCCCCTGCATCCTCTAAAGTAATGCTGGCAGCACTTATGCGTCTGTGTGTCAGTGTGTCAGACTGAAATTCTTTAATTGGCTCTTGTAAGGTCTGTTCCGAGTCAAACCAGTTTTGGAAAAACTCTGTACTGTAACTCAGTTTTAGGGTGTTATCAATCTTCTTATAGCCTGGGCCATCTTTGTGGAGTGCAACAAAAAATCTCAAATCCTCAGAGAGTTCTTTACCATGAAGTGCCATGTCAAACATCCAGTAGTCAGTATGATAGAACTGTACTCAAAACACCAAATTTCAACTGCTCTTATGCAAGATACACAAAATTGTATGCAGACAAAAACAAAAATGATGAATAGGACTTGTGGCTTTGAGGGTGTACTTACTTTTGTTGGCAGCTATTTCAACAATAATGGTTGTATGTCGATCTATACTCTTAAATATATCCAAGTTTAATCGCTAAACTATTGTTCTTTGAAACGATATACTAAAATGTTTGCTGAAATGTGATTGGTGAACTTACTTTTGTGAGATGACATAACATTATTATTTTATATATATATAT
>MU551688.1:1179575-1205170 GCA_024362625.1 Silurus asotus | reverse complement strand
CCTCGATGCTTTTTGGCGACCCCCTACGACATCGACATAACCAGGAAATTCTATATATATATATATACAGTGGAACCTGGTTATGTCGATGTCGTAGGGGGTCGCCAAAAAGCATCGAGGTAACCGATAAACGAGATAAACGAAAATCAAAATGGCGGCAGTATATTAACGCGCTTGGGTTTTTTACACAACAGCGTTGCCGCTATTTGTTTGATGAAGGCATACTATAAAAATGTACATACGTTTGTTAACAACAGAAGGCATAAGTGCACCTACTAGCAGCAGAGATGTACCAGTATACAATACAAACCACTGCACATTCCCCATACAAACCTTTATTATATTCTTCAACATTAAAAACACACAGATCACTCAAAAAAAAAAAAAAAAAAAAAAAAGCGGCTCCACATTTAGTCCACATGTGGGAAAAATAAACAGTAACTAAGTTTCTGAAAACTTATGACCATCAGGCTGAAGTAATCCGCACAAACACACAAAGCAAAGTGTCCGAAAAAACTTACGTCCGCGATGCGACTAGCGGCACGGCGCGAAGCCGGAAAAAAACCCCGGAAGATCGGTAAGGAGTTGAAGCCGGGTGCACCGCGCTCCAGTTCATCGCATAACATTTAACAAAAAAATGCATATGTGCACTTACTAACAGCAGAGATTCACCAGTATACAATACAAACACCTGTAGTATCTGTAAGGTTTGATTTTTCCGCCACTTTCGCGAGTTCTTCTGCGGCTGCACAGCGCCGATCGACATAACTGACGTTAAAATTTCTAATTTTTCCCCCCTTGTGCTCGAGATATTAGGGTTCCGCAACATAAAAAAACATAACCGATAAAAAATGCTTAGAAAAAGCGAGAATTTTGCGGTTTTACTTCAAAAACGTCGACTTAATAGGGTTGTCGAGGAAACCGAGGTCGAGATAACCGGGTTCCACTGTATATTATATACATGCATACTCATACTTGTGATACAAAAATATACACAACTCTGAATCTGGGGGCTGCAATTCATTTCAAAGCACTTATAAATGACTTCTGCCCTGCATTACAGTATTAATATGCGATCATACACTCACCCAATTTCTTTTCAAAATACAACAGCCAACACCTCAATAACTGATGCAACTTATGCATAAAAACAATGTAGTACATCACAACAGATTTTAAAAGCATCTTTACCTATGTGTAAATACTTTTAGAAAGCACTAGCAGAACATATCTATTATCTAAAGTTCATCTAATCTTTTGAAAATAGGTTTACTGCATTTTTTCTTTATAAAATTGAAGAAGAGCTTTAAAGCTTTGACTCAGCATGGACCTGGAAGGGCCATGGTTCTTACCTTGCATTAATGAGGTACTGGGCAAGGCTGATGTTGGCGGGGGTTCCTGTGATGGTGATTTGGCGCTCTGATGACCCTTCCATGGCATTAGCAATTTTGATCTGTGCTCCAGACATCTGACGGATCTCATTGATTTTGGTTCCCTGGCGCCCGATTATGCAGCCTATTAGCTACAGAAAAAAAAAAAAAAAAAACATTTTTTAAAGCCATTAAAATGTGAAATCTTGTTCTGGGAAGGTAACCCGAAGAGCTCTCTGGTAGACCAGAAAATTGTTTGGATAACGTGCTGTGCAAATTTGTTTTAATAAAAAAAAAAAAAGAAATTTATTCCAAATATTTCCACAGATATATTTTACAGATTTCCTTTCCACAGAAAACTATCATATTAATATAATTTACTCTCACAGCCAGTGACAAAAGCTACTAATTTATGTCTAAGCTATCTAAATAATCAAATCTATCCATTCGGGCTCGGTCAGTATAATCAGATAGTATTATGCATAGAAAAATTACACATGCTCTTCTCATTTTACACTCTTTGACACTAAAGTAATGCAAAAAAAAATTACAAAAACTTCCAGAGAAGTGTGAATCATCATATAAATTGTACCTATGAATAACAATGTATTAAAATGAGCATGTAAAAAAAATATTTCTCTTGCAAGATAAAATTGTCAGAGATTCAATTAGAAAATTACCCAACACCTTCTTAACAATAAGATTCAAGTATTCAAGAGCACTGTTGTATGAAAGAAGAAGAATAAGTTATTTAGAAAGACATTTTATTTAAAACTGTATTATTACTCTATATCATTAAACAATTTAACAAACCCTTATAACACGTTGTGATTATTGTGCCATGAATCAAAACTTCAAGAAACAATGTGGCAAATTCTGGCTTCAGTATAACTGCTACTATTGCTAGCATGTGTGTGTGTGTATATATACAGTGAGGAAAATAAGTATTTGAACACCCTGCTATTTTGCAAGTTCTCCCACTTAGAAATCATGGAGGTGTCTGAAATTGTCATTGTAGGTGCATGTCCACTGTGAGAGACATAATCTAAAAAAATAAAATCCAGAAATCACAATATATGATTTTTAAACTATTTATTTGTATGATACAGCTGCAAATACGTATTTGAACACCTGAGAAAGTCAATGTTAATATTTGGTACAGTAACCTTTGTTACTATATATATATATATATATATATACACACATACACATACACATATTGTTATGTGGGAAACGGAGGCAGAAGCCGTAGTAACAGCAAACAAAAGTTTATTAATGCAAAAAAAAGGCAAAGCCAACAGAAAAAACTCACACTGGAAACAGAGAGTCACAAACCGAAAGTAAATCCGCTAGGGACGAGTAAATCCACAGGTGCGCTAGGGAAAGCGCGACACAGGGCTGGAACACAGGCACTTAATCCACACAGTGACACAAATACAGCCGTACCAGGAGGATCATGGTAATCCGGGGTGTGCTTCGGAAGGGAAATCGCAGCCGTGAAGAAAGAGAGGAGTCAGAGAATACGGGTACGTAGGGGGAACGGGCATACGCCAATAAGCTTGCACATGAGCCTACACAAACATGCATTAACATACAATAACGGGCGCTGAGTGTAGGTGAATGTGGGGTTTATATAGGCGGTGCGATGAGTGCTTGGAACAGGTCTCAGGTGTTCTGAATGTAGCCCAATTGCGATGAGCTCCATGTGGGTGGGGCACGCAAAAGCGAAGAAACAGGGCTTTTCCTGACGCACCGAGGTTTGACAGCCACTGAAGGGGCGTGGCAGGGGGATTCCTGACCCCCCCCCACCGGCTCCAGACGCCCCCAACCCACAGAAAGCCCGGTGGGCCAGGTCACTCAGAGGAGGGCCCCTCTAATCGTCCAAGGTCGAAGGGGACGCCACGGAGCCAGTAACAGCAGGGAAGGGCAAAGCCACCACCACTGCGGAGAGCCGGAACGGGACAACGACCCCAGCGGGGTCCCGGAACAAAGCACAGCCCCACACGAAGGCCAGGAATGGGGCGAAGTCCTCAGCGCAGACTAGAGGCGGAGCAACGACCCCAATGGAGACCCGGAGCGGATCGACGCCCTCTGCAGAGGCTGCAGGCGAAGCGACGACCCCCATGGAGACCCGGAGCAAAGCGAAGCCCTTGGTGGAGACAGGAGGCGGAGACTGAAGGCAGAGAGACAAGCCTCCTGGAGACCTGGAGCATAGCGATGCTCTCAGGCGGAGACAGGAGGTGGAGAGACACCCACAGCAGAAACCGGAAGTAGAGAGACCACCCCCCATGGAGACCGGGAGTGGAGAGATGCCCCCCACAGATGCCTAAAACTGTGAGACGGCCCTGACGTCCCTGGCGACGATCCAAGGCTGGGGGAAGTCCTCGACGGAGGCCTGGAGCTTGGAGGCGGCCACTGCGGAGACCAAGAACAGAGCCACGCCCTCAGCGAAAACTTGTGCTTGTGGCGCGAGCTGTCACCTTTTGGGAGACTGTGGGGCAAGCCGTCGCCCTACAGATGAAGCCGGGGGCAGCGGTTCAACGTCCCTTTTGCAGTCCTGGAGCTGAGTTGAGAGCTCTGGGAATCTCTTGGGTGAAGCGGAGTTTTAAAATGTTGCGGCGCCTTGGGTGGAGCTCAGAAGCGAGACGTCGCCTTGGGTGGAGCACGGGAGCGAGATGCAACTTTGGAAGGAGCTCGGGAGTGAGACGCAACTTTCGGCGAAACCCGGGTCTGTGGGGTTGCCCTTAGAGGTCTCTGGGCCTGCGACATCCCGATCGGGTGGCTCTGGGAACAGCCTAAGGCTGTCAGAGGGGCCTTGGACGGCGATGGAGCTTTCTCCAGGGCCTTGATCCGCTTCCTCCTCCTCTAAGAGGTCCAGCCGACCGATAGTGTCCTCCTTCTGACCTGGGCTGGTGTCGTCCCTCTCTGAGGGCCTTGGGACTGCCATGCCATTCTTACATGCTCCTGGAGGCCTGGTGTCACTTTCAGTAGGGCTCTGGGACAAAACGTTGCTGTCGACGGAGCTCAGGAGAGCAACGTCACCCGGATTGGAGCTCTGTGATGTGGAGTTGCCCGGAGAGGGATTTGGAGGCGTGACATCGCCTTTAGGGGAACTCTGTGACATGGCCTCACCTTCTGAGGGACTGCGGGGTGAGCCTTCGCCTTCGGTGGAGCCCGGGGGCAGCGGTTCGACTTCCCGTTCGCAGTTTACGGGGTCACTTAGGGACAGAGAGGATCTCACGGAGTTGCTCAGGGACAGAGAGGAGCTCTTACGGGGACCCTGGGACAAAACAGAGCTCTCTTCAGGACCCTGGAGTGAAACAGAGCTCTCTTTAGGACCCTGGAGCGGAACGGAACTTTCCCGGAAGTCCAGGGACGGAACCAAGCTCTCCTCGGGAATCGGGAGCAAAGCCGAGCTTTCCTGAGGGACCGGGAGCGAAGCCGAGCTCTCGTCAGGGACCTGAAACAAAGCCGAGCTCTCGTCAGAGACCTCGAGCGAAGAGAAACTCTCGTCAGGGACTTGGAGCAAAGCTGAACTCTCCTTGGAGACCTGGAGGGGAGGCGAGCTCTCCTTGGAGACCTGGAGCGGAGCTGAGCCATCCTGGAGGTTCTGGAGCAGGGAGGAGAGCTCCTGGAGGTCCTGTAGTGGGACAGAGCCGTCCTGGATGGCCTGGAGAAGGATGGAGATCCCCTGGAGAACCTGAGGTGGAGCGGAGCTCTCCTGGAGGGCCTGGAGCAGCGTGATGACCTCCTGGAAGCTCTGGTGCGGAACGGCGGAGCGGGGGAGAGGAGACAGAGATCAACCGTGGTGATCCTGCGTTTCCTGGTGAGCAGCTCGAGAGGATCCTGGCGCATGAGCTTACTTCGCCTTCAGTCTGGCTCCACAGCTCTCTGTGGAGCAGCGTGATGACCTCCTGGAAGCTCTGGTGCGGAACGGCGGAGCGGGGGAGAGGAGACAGAGATCAACCGTGGTGATCCTGCGTTTCCTGGTGAGCAGCTCGAGAGGATCCTGGCGCATGAGCTTACTTCGCCTTCAGTCTGGCTCTACAGCTCTCTGGCAAGGGAGAGAGATTCCGCAGTCAGCAGAGACATGTGGAGCGCGATTTTCGCTTCTTCTGTGGGATAACTGGCTGGATTCAACTCCACGTATCGACCCACGCTCTGTAAAAATCCCCTCCATTCAGCTGTGTTGCCAGAGAAGCGAGCCGGGAGTCCCGTGACGTCATTGAGGGGGTGTGGCGCTGGCGAGCGTGACCAAGAACTTGAGCTTCCGGGTTTTCCCGGAGGCGAAACTTGGCGGCCGCTTGATCGCGGCTGAGCGAACCCGACCTCCGAGGCTCAGGAAACGGTCTCAGGTGTTCTGAATGTAGCCTGGTTGTGATGAGGTCCATGTGGGCAGGGCGCACAAGAGCGAAAGAGCAGGGCTTTTTCTGACGCACTGAGGTCTGACACACACACACACACACACACACACACACACACACACATATATAAAAGTGGGGGATACATCTTTGTCTGATGGACTCAATCTGGGATTATGGGAAGCTTGTGCTCATTTCTGAGCACATGTAAACATTTTGTCATTAGTATTCCTTATAATAATCAAATACTTTTAATCCCTGAGCAAGCATTTTATATATAAGATGAATGTAAGTAAATGCAAACAACCAAAGATAATTACACCTGCTATAGCTTTGCTTCCTCAGAGCCCATTTTAAGAATCACTGCTCTATAGGACTTGTGTATTGTGTGTTTGTTTATACTTACATCATTGGGAATGGTGAGTTCATGAGTACTGGCCGGGGGACTGGCATCCAGACCTGAGAGAAAGAGTATGTGAGGGTTGGGGAGAGAACACAATAATACATACACACACACACGCACACACACACACACACACAAACACACACACACACACACACACACACACACACACCCTGCAATCCAATCTGCTGACACAATGCAAGGACATACTGCCAACAAGCTCAAAATGAAAATCTTATTTGGAATTTAATTCCACGTATATGCATAGTGCTGGCATTTTTAGAAAAAGAAAAGCTGATTTTATATAATTAGCTCTGGCATGCATAAGTGATGTACTAATCATGACTATGCCTGCAGTAGCACTAAATCTTCAGTTTGAGTGGATCATTATGAATCACACACACACACACACACACACACACACACACACAGCTACGTGCACACGTGGCTGACATATAAAATACTAATCAAGGTGCCAGAAGTACTTCACCCCATTATACTGTATACTCTCCAACAGGAGAACTTTGAAGAAGCAAAGATGTCAAAATGTCAGGAGGATTCAGAAAACTTGTGATAATGTCATTTTTCAAAAAGTGTATCCTTTTAAGCATTTGGTAGATCAAGTGAGGCCTCTCTTTCTTACATCTAGACTAAAGCTACGATGTGGTGTCAACTAAATGTGCATAAAACATTGTCATATCATGGACAAGAGAACTAAATATATTTTGTTGCCTAGAAGGTACACCCAGGGCCTCATTTAAAAATTCTACATGGAAAGAAGCAAACATGTAACTGATTGTGATGTCCACACAGATCTATAACATGACACCATGGTTCTTAATAATGGTGCTCTTAAAAAATTCCCACCATTATTGTGTGAACAAGCACAAGATTTTAATTCTACTTCAAGTCCAATCTATGCTAAATAGTGTAAATTCAATTGTATATTAGCATGGACATTGGCAAAAACCTGTCAGATGTCATTATGGATAAAATATCCAATAGTATACTATTATAGTATATTAAAATTATATAACTAATATAGTATATTCAAATTCTTTTCTGCTCAATATATTCTTTACTTTCTTTCCATCAGCTGTCTGCCTTCTGCCTTCTGAAGATGCAGAGGTGTACATGAACATTATAGCGTGATTCTGATCTCAGACAATATACAGTACTGAACTCCATACTTTACTGTACTGTACTCTATTTCCACTGCAACCAATGCTGAAAAATAATTTTACAATAATAATATAATATACAGTACAGTTTTGACCTTACATTTTCATCAGTTTTTCCTTTGTCATTTGAATCACCATGTTAATTGCTTATACCTCATTCTCTTCCCTGCACACACATTACTATATGATTACTACGTGGTCTTCTGATGGTCTAGACAGACACCAATGATGCAGACCTAGCTAAAAGCAAAATGCCACCAAATGCTTGTGAAACAAACCCCTGGCCATATTTAAACGTCCACTTTGACTTTAAATGTAAGAAAGGCAAAAGCTTTATTATGCAGTGTAAGCTGTGTTTGCCCGAGGCACCTGAACTGGCTGCTTATAAAAACTCTGTATCAAACCTTCGCAAGCATGTTGAAATAACTTACTAATACTGATATCTTTAGTTTACATAATTGTTGTGCTGTTGCTTTGCATCAGGGAGAGGCATTGATAATGTTGGTTAACACTAGGGGGAAACTGTCACTGCACAATTAATCTAACTCTATTACCAGTGTCAAAGTGTGTCCTATGAAAAGTATTATACTTTAGAGTATATCTGCTGATGTTGCATTAGATTTAAAAACCGGAGTTATTCTGTTCGTGTGCTCACTGTCTGGATTCTGAGTCTGCATTTTGTTTTTTTCAGCATTTCCCATTATCATTATTGACATTATAACAGTAGAATTTTTTAGAACAGTAGAATTTTTTTTTTTTAAGTCATGGACTGCAGTGTTTATTTTTTATATATATATTTTTTTATTGTATCTATTTGTTATTGCACTTTAACTGGTAAAGGTGTTCCATTACATAAAAACTACTAGTTGGAGATTTATATCTTAAACTAGAAATCCCCACCCCAGTGTTTTATAAATTTTACTCAGCAAATTTTAAACGAGCTAAATTTAACTTTTATTTGAGTAGATTTTTAGACTGGTAAAGATCCAAGGCATCTTTAAGTGGAATTTAAGTTTTTTTTTCCCTTTTCACTGTTGGGGCTTCACCAGATTTTAGAATACTACTACAAAATGGAAAACAGAATTCCCTTTCAGGAACTTGAGCTGAAACAAAACGCTTTGGGAACGCGCCTGAGTGTCACGCTCTGAAATAATGTGTTTAATCAGTCAAAAATTGGATGCTGACCGTCAGATTGTTTGTTGAAGAAAAAAAAAAAACTTTAAAAAATAAATACATGAAATTATTAATTAATTAAAGCAAACAAAATTTAAGCACACTTTCCGGCTTGTGTGTCGCTTGCTTGGGAGCGAAGCACTTAAAGTCGTTTCTCGAGGGAGCCGACTGTGTTTTATGTGCATGCATGTATTTGCGCTCGCTCCGCTCCCGCTGGGCACTCTTCAAGGAGGGTGCCCTTACTCGTTCCAGGTCTGGCCCCACTCCCGTCGAGGCAGAGCACAGTGCCAGCTACTGGGGTTCGCAGATGGACCTTGTAGAGGGTTTTGAGGCATGCATGTCACTAGCTCCAACCTCACCTGCTCGGTACAGCGCTCGCTCGCAGGCTTCGGGAAGCAGGCCTTTCGGCGGATTCCTCCCCCTGCAATGAGCACATGCAGCGCAAGCGCAGCCTCTCTTCCTCCTAGGTTGGGGGGTTCACTCTGCGATACAGAAGCCGAGGAGCTTTCGGAGGTTGTAACGTGTGCCGTTGCCAAGCTCGATATAACTTGGCCAGCTCATGAGCAGAGAGTGCTTTCATATAGTAAATTAGATGAGCGCTTTCTGACACCTGTGTTACAACCTCCGCGTCAGGGTCTTCTCTTTTTACACTGAGGTGTTCAGGTCATGGGTTAAACCTTTTTCTGCCCACCCCTTCACTCCCAGTTCTACTGTGTATTCCCACATTATGGGGTGGAAAGAACAAGGTTATGAGGCAATGCTGCTGGTTGAAGAGACGCTTGCAATCTATCGCTCTTCTGGAATCGGCCTCCCTTAAGACTCCGACATTACCAACAAAGCCCCTACGCAATACATTAGCACTTGTGGGTAAAGCCTATCCTTTGGCAGATCAAGCTGCTGCGTCCCTGCAAACCAGGCATATCAGGCTGACCTGCAGCATGAGTTGGATGTGGGAAAAGCCCCAGGCAGCCATTTTGATAAGCTTCACTGTATGGCAGATCTGGCTCTCAGAGCCACTAAGGAGACCGCTAGGGCCATTGGCCGTTCTATGGCTGCCCTTGTGTCCACAGAAAGGCACCTGTGGCTCACTTTGTCAGAGATGTCTAATAGAGACATGGGCATACTGCTGGACACCCCACTAACCCCTTCTGGCCTCTTCAGCAACTTCTGCCTGGCAGGCGCAGCCCCAAACGCAACCCTCCACAAAAGCGCAAGCGGAACTTTGTGGGGATCTGGCTGTGAAGGTGCCTGCCGCACCCTGAGGGGTTCTTCCCACCCTGGTGGGAAGCCAGCAAGCTTTGGTCATGGAACAGGAAGTAAACACTTTCCTTAAGAAGGAGGCCATCAAGGTGGTCCCATTGGGTTGTGTCCTATTTCAGATCTACGTCAGCTGAACCGCTTTTTAATGCGTACTTTCATGTATCCATCTTACCTTCTCACAGGACGTTCCTGAGGTTCGCTTTGAGGGCTGAAGCTTACCAATACCAGTTTTTTTTCATTTGGCCTTGCCCTTTCACCCAGTACCTTTACAAAAATCAACTACATCGATTGGTTGATTCTAGTTAAATCAGAGCAGTTGGCAGCCCGACATCTAGATGCCGTTCTTGCCATAAGGGCGTTGGGCTTTTGGATAAATGCCTGTAAAGACTGTGCTTTCTCCATTACAGAGAAACACCTATCTCAGTGTCATATGGGATTCAAACACTTTGCATGTGCAGCTTTTCCCTGCCCACATTGTGGCCATCCTTACAGCCATCAGGAAGGTCAGAGAAGGGCAACCTCTCACTGTCAAGCAGTTCCAGAAACTGTTAAGGCTTATGGCAGCTGTATCCATACAGCTACATGAGACCTCTTCAGTGGTGGCCCAGGACCCGTGGGTTCTTACAGAGGAGCAACCCCCTCCACACCACCAAGGTCATGCCGCGATGCCTTAGATGTCTGGAGAGATCCCCGGTTCCTATCTCTAGGCCCTGTGCTGGGAGTCCCTGGTCGTCGCTTAATGCTAACGACGGATGCATCCCTCATGGGGTGGGAAGCGATCATGAGTGGTTGCTCCGCCCAAGGTCTCTGGTAAGTGCCCCATCTATGCTGGCACATAAACTGCCTAGAGATGCTGGCCGTGCTTGTAGCACTGAAGCATTTCCTCTCAGACTTTAGAGTGCACAGCATGTTGGTCCATACAGACAATACTGCGGTGGTCTCCTACATCAACCATCAAGGAGGTCTGCGTTCATGCACCCTGTGCAGGCTGGTGCACCAGATCCTCCTTTGGGCCCAGGGGAAACTCCTCTCTTTTAGAGCGATTTACATCTTGGGCCAGTTAACCAAGGCAGCAGACACCCTGTCGGGGCAGGGGTTGAGACAAGCCTCTAGCCGAGGCATCTTGGAGGCACCTTACAATCAAGACTGCTTTCTTGTTGGCTATCTGCTCTATCAAAATATTAGGGGACCTGCAGGCCATTTCTGTGGCCCCCTTCTTCCTGGAGTTTACCCCAGGTATGGCTAGTGTCTTCCTGTACCCCTGTACAGTAACATCTCAAAGGTGGCCTCTGTCCACTGGACACCTATGGGGATGGGTCCTTGGAGAAGGACCGATCAGCTGCTCATCTGCTAAGGCCCTCCCAAAAGAGGCCTCCCTGCTAATAAGCAGACTCTGAGCAGGTGGATTGTTGATGCTATCACATCTCCTTATGAGTCCTCTGGTCTTCCACTCCCTTCGGGGTCAGAGCTCACTCCACCCGGAGTGTGGCTGCCTCAAAATATTGGTCCTCTGGAGTTTCCCTCCAAGACATTTGTGACAGTGCGGCTTGGTCCACCCCTCCGACCTTTGTGCAGTTTAATAATATAGACCGCAGGGCCACTCCTGGCCCCTTAGTCTTCCTCTAGCTGTGTTGACAGACACACACTGGGCAGGGACTGGTCAGTCCGGCATGATTGGATACTCGTTCCCAAAGCGTTTCAAAGCATTTTGAATTCCTGAAAGGGAATGTCTCTCGGTTTTGATTGTGACCCTTTTTCCCTGATGGAATGAGACACTGTGTCTCTATGCCACACCCCTGGCATCCCTGCAGCGCTTCCTTCTCCCTTACAGAAGCTGCCACTGCCCTCACTCATATGCCTCTTATACTCCTGCCCGTGACGTCACCTCATTGGTGACGGCCAGCGTAAATTGTTTTGACTGATTACACACATTATTTTAAAGCGTGAACACTCGTGCGCTTTCCCAAAGAGTTTCGACGCAGCGTCTCGTTTCCTCAGGGAAATAGGGTTACATACGTAACCTATGGACGTTAATTTTAGTTAGGGCAATGTGTTAAGAAAAAAAGAGCCAAAAGTGAATGGTTTTCCATGGCTGCCCCCACATTTATTATTGACCATTGATCTCACGTGCATATAAATAAGGTCAGGAGTTTTAGAGTATGTAGAAAAGTTGGTAAAAGTCTAACTTCAGAATTTAAATAGTCTAATACATAATCCTTACATAAAATATGAAACCAATAATCATGGCATCCTAAAAAAATGTTAAAATAAATTGCATATTTCGTTGCTAGATGATCACTTTTTCAGTTGTATGTGCTGTATGTAGTATAGCACATTTTATAGTCTGTCCTAATTGTTATATGGTTGGTTTCAAAAATTAGTTTTGGAATACAATTCAGTGGTTTAAGTTACCTTTTATTCTGTACAGAATGTGTAAGGACATTTATTTGTGTGGCATTAACCTTAAAATCTGAAATGACTTGAGTAACACCAGAGACTCTAGGCTGAGCAGTCTGATCCCACTAAAGATATTGGCAAATACCAAAATATTATCATTACATTTGAAGACAGGAATCATGGAATACAATTTAAAATAATTTCTTCCAGAGTGAGACAGGATACAATCCATCCTGCACTGCATACAAAATGGATAATAATTGAAACTATAAACACTGGCATGAGCCAAAAATGTGCTTTTACATATTTTTTGCCAACTTGCACATGGAAAATCACAAATGCAAAGTTTAACTGGTATTTCAGTGGGTAGGAGTCTTTTTTTATATTTATAAATGTAGCTTCTGGTTGCCAGTATTGCTGTGTCCTATAAAGTAGTTATACCCACTAAAAAAACATACAAATACATACACATTTGCACACTTTCTTTTTGACCAATACATTGTGACACCAAGATCATTTCTTATCTGCACTCTGGTTTTTGTGCCCTAGTTTGTAGTAGAGGCTGTTTAGGTAAATAAAAAAAAAGAATAATAATTAGACAAAGGTCACAGAAAAGTGAAAAGCAACCACCAGGGGCATGTCAAGAAGCATGACATTAAGAGAATAGGAAACATAAAAAAGAGTGAAAGAAAACGACAAAAAGAGTGTTTCTAGAGGTGCAAAGAGAAGGAGACTGAAAGGGCTTGTGGGTACGTACCGGGGAAAGCAGGGGTGGTCTGTCCGAGGGGGGTAAAGGGGGTTTGCTGCATAGCCAACTGGTGGAGCTTGGTCAACTGCTGATGGGGTAGGAGGGACAGTAAAACTAAGAGGTTATTGTTATAACACAGGTCACACTGAGAAAATCAAGAAACCGAAACTAGTACAAAAGAGAAGGCAAGGAAAAGAAGCCGTGAAAAAGTGGTAAAACTAAAGCACAAGAGAGTGAAAAAAATAGAGTAATAAGTGAGATCAACTTGAGGAGGACTTGGCCTGACACTGTAATTAAAAGTTTCAGGCTGGGTTTAAACTTGCCACACTTGCCGCTAAGATTGCATGCAAAATTAAAAGCAACATCCACTTCTTCTTCAGGGACATTTTGGCTCTGATGTGCCTATACAATGTTTAGCAATTTCGTTCTTATTGACTTTGAACAGCACTGTTTTTTTTCAAACTTCCCACTGTTACACTGTCATGATAGTTCCCTTTCAGAAACTTGAGCTGCGTCAACAACGATTTGGTAATGTCTCTGCATGACCACACACTAAACCAATCAAAGGGCACGAGAAGGGCCTTGCGCTTCTGGCCCTGCTTCCCCTGATGCAAAGTGGTGATTGAGGTTGTGAGGTTTGCAAATGGATCTGGCAGAAGGAATAGAAAGGGGCACGTGCCTTTTTCCTTTCACACCTAAAAGATCCATAACTTCTCAGGGTCCAGAAGTCCACTCTTTGGCCGTCTCTTCTCCCCACGAAAAGGGCGTGGCACACCACATTTCTTCCTCTGAGGATGGGGATTATGGTGGGCACCGTAATGGATGAATCCCTGGACTTTCGCAGCCAGTCGAGTTTAAGAAACCTTTGGAGGTATTTACTTGAGTGGTTTTGAAGCTAAAAAAAATTTAAAGCAGAAAGTGTGTCTAGATGAGTGCCTCATGTGACCTAGGTCACTGCCTCTATGCCGGGGCCTGCCTTTCTTTCCTGATCTGCACACCCAAGTGCATAGCGGATTTGGGGGGTCCGCTGCCTCTCAGTGGGCCTCTAGAACAAATTCAGGGCACTGCTCTTGCTGCTCTAGGGACACTAAAGGTCAGTCTCTAGAGACTGATTGCCTTAGCAGACTATTTGTCAACCTAGAAAAACCGACCAAATGTTTCCTGTGTACTGTAGAAAGAGGCTACAAGATTCAGTTCAGGTCTCTGCCACCTCGGTTCAACAGGGTGATTCCCACTCTGGTGGGTCCCAAGAAGTCATGAAACAAGAAGTACACACTTTTTAAAGGAGGGAGGCCATTGAGGTGGCCCCTTTCTGATAGTCCCACGGAGTCCCATTTTAGATCGGCATGCTCACACTAAAACGAGTCATGTCTTAAATCAGGTCTGAGGACTGGTTCGTCACAATAGGTCTGAGGAACGCGACCTTCCACATACCATCCTTTCTCTACACAGAAAGTTCCTAAGGTTTACTTTGGGGGCAAAGCTTACCAATACCGGTTTCTTCAGTTTGGCCTTGGTTGGTTAATATTAGCTCAATCAGACCACTTGACCATTCAGCATTGAGATGTTGTTCTCGACCACATAAAGGATTTGGGGTTAAGACTAAACACCACGAAAAGTGCACTTTCTCTATTACATAGGACCACCTATCTGGGCATAGTGTGGGAGTCATGAGTGCCCGCTCCGCCCTAGATCTCTGGTAAGGGCCCCATCACTTGTGGCACATTAACTGCCTGTAGTTGCTGGCTGTGCGTCTAGCGTTGAAACATTTTCTCTTTGACCTGTGGGGCCATCATGTGCTGAGAAGATGTGTTCTCTTACATCAACCATCAGGGTGGTCTGCGCTCTTGCCTCCTTTACAAGCTGCCATGACAGATCTTCCTTTGGGCCCAAGAGAAGCTGCTTTTACTGAGGGCAGTATACATCCCAGGTGAGCAGATGCCTTTTTAAGGGAAGAGCCAAGGTCTGGGGAATGGAGGCTCCACCCAGAAGTGGGTAATAGGGCAAATATTAAGTTTTACAGAGAACAAGTGGAATATTTGCAACTCTGGTTTTCTCTCAATCACTCAGCTCCTCTTCTGGAATGGCAGAGGCTGCGCCTGTAAACTTTCCCTACCATTGCACTGCGGACCTGGTAGCCCTACTCCCTCACTAGGAGATTTCTCTCAGGCAGGATCTTCCCTTTCAGGCAGAGGGCACCATATTTTACCACTGCCGAGAGTTGTGGAGGCTGTGGCTCCTCAGCTTTTAGCCTCTGGTCTCTCAGCCAAGGTTGTAAAGACCATTCTCCAGTACAGAGCTACCTTCACAAGAAGGTTGTACACTGCAAAAAGGTGCCTGGTAACTATATGGTATGAGAACCATTAGTTAGATCCAGTTAACTGCCCGGTTGGCCCAGTGCTGGAATTCCTACAGTAAAAATTCGCCACTCTTCGCCCTCTTTTTCCACCGTACAGGTTTACGTGTTTGGTATTGCGGCATATTATTCTTCGCTTGCTAACCAGTCACTGGGGAAAAATAGTTAATGACACTTCAGGTCCTTTCCTAGGCCCCCTCTTGTCTAAAGTTTACCCAGGGCATGGCCAGTGCTTTTTTTCACCCCAGGCCGGGGTATGTTCCCAAGGTGCCCTCTGTTGCCACACGACCAGTTGTGCTCCAGAAATTCTATTCAACTCCCTTTCAATATTTAGACCAGGAGAAGATTAATTGGGTGTGTCCAAGACGGCCCTGTGGTGGAAGTCGGACTAGCATTTTGTCTGCTATAGTCCATAAACCCGCCAGTGATGTTGTGCCCTTTCATTGGACAGATTACACATGTGTTTCAGTGGATGGTCGTGCAGTGTCTCAGTCCCTCAGTTAACCAAGGTTATATACGTAACGTAGAGACTTTAAATCTGCGTCTAACACTCAAAAGCATTTATGAATCTAGAGTTTACCAAAGGTTTTTTTTTTTTTTTAAGTTTTGGAGATTTCATTAGTTTGTTTAGTGAGTTACTCTACCACATAGGATTATATCACACAAGCACCTAGCATTAATCTCTGATAACATACAGGATATGTACTGCAGTACTTTGTGCATTCATAGTTAAAAGCAACTATAAATTGAGATTTATTTTGCATGCTTTAGCTTAAAGCACAGTCTCTCACATACTAACAAATAAAAAAATTTTTGTTTGTTTTGTTTTTTTCTCATATAATAAAAAAAAAAGGAAGATTTTTTAGACATTTAGTCAGTAAATGTAAAATTATGCTCACTTTTATTTTGGATGAATCCTTGATTGCTGTATGAACTTTCTTCCAGACAACATTCCCTTCAATCAGTTTAACAAATAGTACTACAAAACTAAGGAACCTTACCATTCCTTACAATTTAGGACTGATGAATAGTTCTGCGTTTGTCCTCTAAATGTTTAAAAGCAGGTAAAATTTAAACTAAAGCTTAATATGAGTGATTATAATGTCCTCCACCTTCTCTCTAAGCATCAATCACTGCCGAAGTACACTGAGAAGGACTGACATGCACTAATGTCACTGCATGTGATTATTCTTGAGACAGATTCATTCTGATTATTGATGGAGATGATGAGGCTCAAGGGGACTGAGGAGGCGTCTGCTGTTTGCTTATGTAACCCAGGCTGTTTAATCAGGAGCTTGATATTGTTTATCATGACTGTCACTGATGATCATTAGCTTTTTTTTGAGGTTAGATCAGTGAGAGATAATAACATGGATAACAATGAAATTATTAGAGTGGAGTATAAACAACAACAATTAGCCAGCTTTGTTTCCATTGCATGGCTGAATGATATAGACAAAAATAGCATTGTCATATGCTACTGCTTGAAATGTTTTTTGCTTATTTTTTTTATGGTTCTGGAACTGATATACTGCAGGTCTATAGCATAATGCCTTTCCATTTCAGAGTGATAAAAATGTACTCTACCAAAATTATTTTTTTTTATCACTAAACATTTGTTTTACTGATTCACCAAGTCTCAAATCACGTACCAAAATCCACTATGGTGCACACATCCACAAACTGTCCATGTGGAAACATGGCAAATTTTCAGTATGGTGTCCTGATGATTTACATAATTTTAAACACTATAATGACTTAAACATTTACATGAATATTTTGTTTTCATGCTTTATGTTGAGTCTGGTTTCACTTATATTACATACATACAAACATACATACATACATACATACATACAATAATACATACATTTTCATAAAGCATTCATATTTGTTAATGACCATGTATTAAAAAACTACATGGGTATAAAAAAACTGAGCTGAGTTTACTTGATTAAAGTAGAAACTTAACAATTTAAGGTAAGGTACATTTAGAACAGATTAAAATAGTGTGATTAAGTTACGATTAACTTATGACAATCGTGATTAAATATTTGAATCAATTGACAGTCCTATATATATATAGTGTATATGTTTGGGGGAAATTATAAAAATGTTTAATGTGCTACTTATATTGTATTATAATTTGTTGGGGACATTTTTTAATGCAAAACAGGCTTATGTGAAATCTGCATCACGAGGTCTAATATCACAATAATGATTAAATAACTATATACAGTACTGTGCAGCCCTACTCAGCTGTTTACCTTTCTAATGGCATCACACATTTTCTGTTGCACTCTATTTAAAAATACAAATGTGACAGGCCAAGTCCTAATAAGTCTGGCCCACACCATGGAGGGCTTGCGCTATGACCAATTTCAGATTGTAAAGCAACAAAAACTACACATCAAAAATGTCATATTAATATTATTGCTTAATATTAATAGGAAATGCTTGTTGAAAAGCTACAGATGCATGCAGACAGGAAGATAGGATGTAGGGGTGGTGGGGAGGGAGAGCTGTTAGGAAACTCACATCTGGATGTGGAATAGCATACTGTCCCTGAATAGTGTAAGCCTGTGAGAGAAGAGGGGAAAAGGGAAAGGGGAGAATAAATTAACACCTTTGGAAGCAACTTATTAAACAATAAACAGGCGACTCATAATCACTAGAGCATCAAATATTTTCATGTCTAGGCTTGAAATATCATCTCTGCACCCAATATGACTTGAAATGTAAATCAGATTAATCCTCAGTCTTTTCAAGATTGCATATATTTCTCTGGCAGTCAGTCATTTTTATAAGTGACTGTTTAATATGTTGTGATGTGTTTAAAGTGACTTGAATTTGAGAAAAATGGCATTATTGGTTTCTGCTTTGAGTCGAGTCTCAGTCTAAAGGGGCAGCACTAATTAATTATTGGCTGTATGAAATGGAAGTGGATAAGGTTAAGTAAGTGGAATGTTAAGAGTGCAAATATAGTCATTACTCTTCATTTAGCTTGCATTATTGCACTATTGAGAATATTTTAGAAGCACAAAACTGCTCTGCAGTGTAATTCATGTTAACAAATGAGTTGAAATGACTGTTAAATGTGCTTGATAAAATATCCCTTTAATATTTCAGCTTTCTGTCGGCGCTCACTTTGTTTTGAATTCCTTGTCAATTTATTATAGAACCCAAGACATTTTGCCCAGCTCCATTAAATGCAGACACACTATTTTTTATGCATTATTTAGATTTTTAGGCATATTAAAAGGATATCTTATTTAAAGGGAGAGAAGAGAATTGCTTAACAAAAACTTGCTCTGCAGATGCTTTTATATAAGTGTTCAGATGTTATTAAGGGTGAATGCATCACATTTTTAAGATTGAGACAAAACATCCATCAATAGAATGCAAAGTGTCATTTTGTAAATACACTAAGGGTTGCATAGTATATACAGCTAATATAAAAAATATCAGAGTCCCTGCTGGGAAAATAATAATAATAATAATTAAAAACTAAGAGGCAGACATTAAGGAAATATAAATCAACATTCAAATCTTTAGTGTAAAAATATTTCTGACAATATAATGCCAGTTCTATGGTCATCTGCACATTGTATAAGGAAAAACATAAATATTCTGGGAAAAGTCAAAGCAACATTTTATTTTTGACCTGCAGTGTTAGAAAGAGAACATTTAGTGCTCAGAGTTGTAGAGTACTCCTCTAGTTTGTTGAATGTCATGGTTCAACAAGTATCAGTCTTTAAAAACCTCTTGATTTTTCAGTCAGAACTGATCATTGAGCTGTATGGTGAGATTAATTGATGGTCATAAATTAACAGTTTGCATTCATTCAATACCGGTGCCACTTCCGCCACACAAATACATTTTCTAACTTTGTACCTCTATAAAGAGTGTAATACTGCGAAAGGAACGTATTAAGTGAACATTTCCCTCCTAAAGAAACACAATAACTACAGTAGTAATGCAATCACTGGCAGCTGACTAAAAAAAATATGCAACCCCTAGCATAAACAAACAAAATGCACAACATTTTAAAAATATTATATCACTATGATAAACAGTGCCATCATGGTCAGTCAGGATCTCTTGATATCAGATCCTGTCTCTCTCTCCCTCTCAATCTCCCCCTTATATAGCATCTGTCCCTGGGCAGTAGGGACTATAGGTAGCATGCATGTGAAAAGGTGAGAAACCTGAGTGCACTAACAGGCAGTGGCTGGTGCTGCAGTAAAAGGCTGAGATTGGCTGCGGACGCCGCCAGCGGGTCGGCTCTTACCTGGCCACCTGAAAAAATGACCGGGGTGGAGGCAGGCTTTGGGCGATAGGGGATGGTGGCACCTTTCGGTGGGGACTAGCAGAGGGGAAAAAGGGAAGAGGTGGAGAAAGTGTTAGACCTGGGAAAATACAGCATGTACTGTACACAGGTGTGTGTGCTAACAAATCAGAATGTACATCATTATGTGATTTCAAGTTTGTTTTGTGTGTGATATGTATGCTTGTGTTATGACAATGCATATTAAAGCAAAAACAGATATGTGGCCACTGGGATATGGAAACAAAATATGCCAATCTGTAGTATAACCCAAAAAAAGTATGTCTTGTAACCAAACCTGACCAGTACTCTTTTTCTTTTCCTCTTTCTTTTTCTGCCCCTTTTATCTAGGTTTTCTGTCATGCTCTCTGCTCAACTCTTTCTGGACCATTCCAGATCATGTATTATTTAGTACATTTTAGTATATTTAGTAATTACATACAGTATTTTTTCCTAAAATAAATACTACTGTTCCTTTATAATTGCAGCCCATATTGATATCATGAATGCAAATGAATTATTCATACTGTATATTTGCAACATCAGGCAGTGATGCCCCACAGTGTGTGTTGATTCATAGTGGATGAATATTTTCACAAATCAGAGCTTTAAAAAAATGTGAATATCCTGCATTTCTTTCAAACATAGAAATGTTTTTATTTAATTTTTGTAATCGTGTCTCTAATGCCTTCCTGAATAAGTCCTTCCAAAAACGAGCAATCATTATTGCTATATATAATAACAGATTTTATTGCAAAACCTTCTAGTGTCTGCTAATTAGCTTTAGATCAACTTTTAGTATGACAATGACCCAAAGCATTTACTCAAACCAACAAAGGAATAGCTTAACAAAAATTATTTTGAATGTTTTAAATAAATACATGAAAAACAAATTCCTGGGGTCATGAGATCTAAGATGAATAATAATACCCATATTTTTGTCTGTTTTTGACATATTATAAAAGTGTTTCCAGCAATAACAATGCAATAACACTACATGATATTGAATTGAATGTCTATTTGCACTGTTTAGAGGCTGTAATGGGTACCATATCAGCCTTATTAGTTTTTGTCACACAAAAATAGCAACTAAAAATAAGAGAGGGCTGGAAAGAGGGAATGCGACAGAGAGAGCAGTAGGGCAGCAACAAAAAAAAGCTGTGCTTCTGTCAGAGAACTGACTCCTGTGGCAGTGAAGGTGCAGAGAATAGAATGAGAATATTTTAGTTCTGTTCTGTAAAAGCATAGAAAAAGGAAAGGCAATGTGTGCCTCATGAACAGACAGACTCTCAAGTCTGTGTGTGTGTGTGTGTGTGTGGGCCCGTGCGTGCGTGCGTGCGTGCGTTTGTGAAAATTTTTGTACTTTAGTAAAGTAATTCAGTACCAAATAGATCCCAAGCTAATGTGTGCTACTGAAGTATACGCTGGGTTTAATCTGCATATGGTGTTGTGTTTTCTCAAAGCCTTGTTCATAGCACACTGGCCACTGCACTGTACCTCCAGCATGACCACACATATCTGTTTGACACACTGGATGATGGCGTCCGGGGTGCCCGAGATTGTCACAGCGCGCTCTGTGGAGTTAGGCAGCATGTCCCCTGCCACTTGCACCTGAGCTCCTGTAGACTGAAGAGAGACAGAAAGTATAGCACATGAACATGCACACACATACACACACATACACACACACACACACACACACAAATTATACATATATAAAACACATTCCACATGTGGTTCTGAAAAGCAAAGTTTATAATAATAATATGCTCATCATAATACAGTCATATAGTTACAAATAAATGAATCTTAATACCAGATAGAATTGGATGTGTGTTATAAATGAACTGAAATGTTTAATATGGTGAAATGATTCGGAATGTGATGTTTTTAAAATGAAGTCCTGAAGTGACAACAGTATCTCCGTTTTGTGTCAGGCTGCATCACACCACTCTGTCTTGCTTATACCTTAATCATTTCTGCCAGTTTTTATCCACATGAGAGCAAAACTGTCAGTTGGTAGGCAGAACTAACTGTCATGCTCTACTTATTTTAAAATCAGTACTGAGAGACTGTACCTCTCTCATCTCCTTTATCTTGGAGCCTCCTTTTCCAATGAGAGAGCCACACTGGCTGGCTGGGACCACCAACCGCAAGGTGACAGGGGGCTTGCTGGTGGCCGGGCTGTTGCTCATGGAGTTGATTATATCCTGTAGAAGAGAACGAGAGTGAAAATGTCCAAGGCTCTAATACATACATTGTAATTTTACATAGTACTGGTTAGTTATTTGGCTGTCTTAGAGACTTTTATCCTGTAACTATACTGAATAATTCAATAGCTGCAGCGAAAGAGAAAATGTATGTAGGTACAAAAGGGGGATTTCAAATGTTCAATCTCAATAAGAATGAAAACGTTATTAAATTCAGCTTTCTGTTTAACTGTCTTTGTATAGCCTATTTAACAATTGTCACAAAGCAGCTTTACAGAAAAGATGTTGCTTTATATTCAGATCGCTAATGAGCAAAGAAGAGACAAAATTAAAAAGAAAAGCTCTTCAAGATATTATTATAGGTATTCCTGTGGTGGAAACGGAACTTATCAATCAAGCAGTCAAAAGGAGTGATTTTTATACTATATGTGTTAAAAAAATTTAAGAAAATGCCAAGAATTAGCATAAAACCATACTTATGATTACAGCAGTAGTTCAAGAGAAATAATCAATAGTATCCAGGTTAGTTTATCTACTGAAGAGTGCAATTAGAGATTGGAGCCTTAACTTCGATGACACAATTTGAACACCCTGCATGAACAGTTGCTAATAATATTTACCTCTTCAAATTTGTAGGCAATCATGGCAAAAGCCTTAAAGATGGCATCCGTGGGTCCTGTGATGGTGACGATTCGCTCTGGACAGTTTCCCTCTGAGATGTTGATGCGTGCAGCACTCTGTAGATCACACAAAGGTTGAAATGAAATGTCTGCTTTATATATATATAAGTTATAAAAGTTATATATAAAAGTATACAAGTTCTATTCATCATGTTATGTTTTTGTCTGCTTGACAGGACCATAAAAATGTGTGTATCTTGTATTAGAGCAGTTAAAATTTGGTGCTTTAAGTACAATTCACTCAAACTGACCATTGAAAGTCTGCATGAGTGATGCTGGTACTGAAAAGCTGTGATTCATTTGCACATCAAGGCCCCAGCACTGCCCATCAATCGGCAGTGGGTTAATCCGCTGGCTGCCTGCACACCATGGCAGTGCACAAACCTAGCTCTCAGGGCCACCAAGGAGACCTCTAGGGCCATTGGCTGGTCTATGTCAACCCTGGTAGCCACAGAGAGGCACCTCTGACTTACCCTGTCAGACCTCCCTGACAGGGACAGAGCTTTTCTTTTGGATGCCCCTGTAGTCCCACTGGCCTCCCTCGCTGCTTTCACGAGGCTGCTTGGCAGGCACAGCCCTAGCCCAGCACAAGTGGGCATCCTGAGGCCCAGAGACAGAGCGTTGGCACTCGCAATTCTCCTGCCAGGGATCCTGGGTGGTGCTCTGGGCCAAGACCCAAGGAGCTGACAGATCTGAGTACCGTCATCTCCAATAGGAGGCCTTTGGTCAGGTAACCTTGACGGTTTAAGGGACTTCTCTATGCACCTAAGTACAAGGGCCCGTCATTCCTCGGCACCCCCTAGAGGCTGGCTTGTTAACCCTGCCACATGTGTTTTTTCAGGGCACAGCAATCTCCAACGAGTGCCTCCCTCAATTTTCACCCGGGAACATAGCTGTTTTGGGAGGGCTTGTTGCCTCTCACGAGGCCCCTAGGGTGCAGGGCACCGCCCCGGCTGCTCTTGGCATACCAGAAATCAGTTTGGAGTGACTACTTACATTAGGAGATTATCTGGCAGCCTAAAAACACCTGCTGGACATATCTTAATGGGTCCAGCACACTGTAGACAGAGTCTACTTAATTCAGTTTGGGTCTCGTCCTCTCTGGATTGTGTCCCACTCTGGTGGGACCTGAGCAGTCTCTGGTCATTAAAACAGGAAGTAAACCCTTCCTTCAACTGACCTGTGCCCATCCACACTAGGCAGGAATTGGTCAGTCTGGCAGCATTAGACACATTTTCCCAAAGCGTTGTTGATGTAGCTTGAGTTCCTGAAAGGGAACGTCTCTAGGTTACGTATGTAACCCTGGTTCCCTGAGGAAACGAGCCTGCATCTTCATGCCACACTCCCTGCATCCCTGCCAGTCCTTCCTTCACTCTCGGAGCTGGCACCGTCTTCACCGCATGTGTTCTTTTAGCTTCCTGGTTGTTCCGTTGGACAGATTACACACGTGATTCAGAGCGTGGTTACACAGAAGCATTCGAAAGGGGAACCAGGGTTACATACATAACCTAGAGACGGTTTTCCTTACCTCCTCACGCATCTTCTTTACAGTTTCTCCTTTCTAAAAAACAAAAATGTGTCAGAAAAAAAAATTTGTTAGGAATTAAAAAGCAGTCGTAATTTTAAATTGCTTCTAAACTGGTTTTAAGACCTTAAAGTCATTGTAGATACACACCTTTCCAATGATGCTTCCAACTTCCTGAAAAGAGAAAAGTAAAATGATAAACATATTAGTTCAAAATTGTATATAAGAGTTCAGAGTGCCAGGAAAAAAGGAGGAGGCACTGGTTTGTGCAACTGCTTGTTATTTGAATCAATTATGTCAAAGTAATAAGTATTTATTACATTAGATATTTTAGATATACTTGCCTCATTACTTTGTCTGCATTTCTCTCTCTTGCTCTCTTTCACTATTTGTCTCCCTGTCTCCTGTCTGTCTATTGGTCTGTTTATTGATTTATCTGTCCATCTTTCTGTCTAAATATTGACTAGTGGTGATAGAAATATTAGATATAGCTATAAAGAAATCAGCATTCCTATAACCCAATATTTTACTACCTCATTTTTCATTCTCTCCCCCTCATCCCTCTCCTTATTCTGTGCATACTTTGCCATGCATGAGGAGACGGATGGTCAGGGTAACGTTGAGGCCTCCCTCGGACTGCACTTTGCTGGATTCCATGGCGGGATTGGAGGAAAAGTTGGTGTATGGTCACTTTACAGGAAATCCCCAGGAGTAGGAAGAGAGAGATGGTAATGACAGCCAACTAGTCACCTGAAGTGAATAAAAATGGATGCACAAAGATAAGTTATATATACCCATAGTAATATATATATAAGGAATATACCTAACATGTTCTAAATCCAGTAGTGATGCTATATATGCATATTTTGAACACGAGAGGGAGCACTTCTCATCCAGGAAATTCAACTCTCGGCTTTCCTGAAATACAGTACATCTTTAAGCCTTGAGAATTATCCAGTACCTCATCTGGCTCTTTACGTCATATGGGGTAAAACCCCTTCAACACAAATACCACAGATCACATTATTTTCATGGAACTTAAAACGAAATCTGTAGAATAGAATTCTGTACATGTATATGAGTACACTTCATTCCGTACATATAATTAAACAATTAAAGTTTTTATACAGAAACATCATTTAATGCTATTATTCAGAAGTTTGTACTGTACACTATTTGTTTGTAATGTACACTACACATGTATATCTTAGGCAGGGTTGGGTCAGAGGAGTAATTCTATTTGATTTTATTCATTCAAACTGAGTAAAACTAAATTTATCTGTTTCACATATTTAGAAATAGACCTTGCCACAAATTAACTTTCTAGAAAGACCTGATGGACTTTATGGCAAAAGATCTGTTCCAGGGTCCTCAAAGAATAGGAATGGTGGCAACTTGCTGGTTCTCAGATCTAAATTGTCGCCCAGAGCTTTAATGGTTAATAGGTGGAAAATGCTTTCTTTACTAGAAAATGAAATTAGATGAATTACCTTGCACTAGTTCACTGACAGACACACTGAGAAAGGTAGAATGAGAATGGATAAAATTAGTTCTCTCCCAATGCTGTCACAGCTCCATCTATGCCCCCCTCTTTTCAACCCCCC
>MU551688.1:1119148-1173277 GCA_024362625.1 Silurus asotus | reverse complement strand
TATATATATATATATATATATATATATATAAACAAAAATTGCTGCATTCTGCATTACCACAGCTTAAAAGCTAGCGGCATAACCAAGCATTCATGTTCTAATGACGTTATTCACCAATCGCTGACCATAGGACTCCATCCACTGGGTCCTTTCACAAGCTCAAGACCGACAATAAGTTGATTATAAATCTGGTCTAATCAGTGATTCATAAGTCAATCCAAATTAAACTGGAGCACCATGCTAACACAAGAACAAGCAATGAGACGATTGATCCTACTCTACTCGATCTTTACAGGATTGCCATTCATTTTGGTTTTAGAGCTTTTCTATACATCAAGAGACAAGTATAAGTATAAGTATGATAAAACTATTGAATAAAAGTCAATTTTCAACCATTACAAATGTACAGATAATTACAAGTTACTTAAGAAAACAATTAAAAGTAAGCTTTAACAGGAAGTCATATTACCTTTGTGCAGCTCCTATCGGAATGCTACAAATTAGGACGACTGGAAATGACTGAAATTATTAAAATAATCTCACGAAGAAAGGATTTCTCCACTGTCCTTTCTCGCTCAGAGCTCTGACAGAAGTTCGGAGTTTGATTGGCCCACATCTGAGGTCACGTGGGCGAGGCTCTGGACACGTGACCTTTGTGGCAAAAGTGAGGCATAAAAAAATCCCTGCATCAAAATGTCGCCGTTGTTTGTGCTACGGTTTCGGATTGAGGTTAATTCTTGGTGTAGAAGATGAGCAGTGGTCTCTGTGTGCCAATCGAGCACCCCCAGGGGTATTCAGGGAGAAATAGAGGGGTGACATTAGTGATAGTGATTTCGATTCTTTTGCGGATCAATACATCGATGTTTAAGACTTTTTTATTTAAAATCAGTACATTCACTTCTATTGTTACATTTATTTATTTAAATAGAAAGATATGTTCATGACAGTTTGACATCAACCAGACCATCGTTTTAACACATCCAACCCCCCAACATGTCCTCATTTTTCCAGGCAAAGGACCTTAGGCCTGGATTATGAAATAAAACATGACAAAAGGACTTAGTGTTGTAACCTGGCTCTCCTGATGCCTACCATGGTGTCTGATCTGCATCATAAACTCTCTACCCCATTTAATCTCATGGCATGTGGGATTGCAAGCAGCCATCACAGACTCGGGCAGGATTATAAACCCCACAGACTAATCCACTTCAGCTGGACAGTAAAATGTGAATTAATCAACAACAGATAAGCTGCATTGCTTTTACCAAAATGGGATTGGATGAAATTACAAAAGTGGTGATGATGGCATGATTAAACCATGATGAAGGTATCAAAAACTCCCCCACAAACACACCTCTTTGTAACTTCTTTAAACCACTATTTTAATGCAATGCCCACAACATCTCACATCTCCTGTAAAACACATAGGGGCTGCGGTCTAAAAAAACTTGCCCTTGGGATGTCAATTCAAATGGAATATTACAGCAGTGAATTAAATGAGGATGCAGCAGCCAAGGCTTCTTGTTCATTCAAACAAAATTAGGGTCATGAGCAATTTGTTTCCCCCATACAAACACATATGCACATATGGGCCTGTACAAAAGGACACAAATTTAACCAAACAACAAAACAAGAGGTTTTTCTATTGTACAGTGGATTTTGCAAAGAAAAAACCAATAGAGATCTGTGAGAAAAGAAATAACACAATGTATTATAGTATAATTACATTTAATGTTGGGAAATATCTGTATCTAGCAATTGGTCCCTTACTAGCCTCTTTTTTTTTCTCTCTGCTGAAGAAGAATGATAATGCAAGACCAAATAATGCAGCTAGTCAAGATACTCGGAAATTGCTAAGCAAAAAGCCTGTTTTTTTCTAAACACTACCATGTCTAAAAATCACAAAGCACTTACAGAGACTTCTTCATTAAATGTTCCATGCATGTTGATCAGCACCAAATCATAAGTTATACACTATGCTTTGTATATAAAAAGAATAAGACTAGAACTAGCAAATTATTGTAAATTCTAAATAGCTTTTTAGACAACATTACCTTCAAAGCTGCAATGCTGTATTTAGATTTAATAGTATATAAAATGGATAAATGAAGCTATAAGCGATGGCTTAAACACTGTTTTAAATTGCAATGAAGGTGCAAAAAATTATGAAAAGCGCAATGTAATTTATATCAATAAACTGTAATTGAGTCTGTCCTTCATTGCTCTTACCAGAAGTAGGGAAAGTTCCTGAGGTTGATTTAGGACCAAAGGTGGAAGAGAGTGGGCACAATGAGGGATGGGAGTGATATCCTGGCCCTATAAGCAAACTGCCCTATCGCCCCCAGCAAGGACACAAATCAGTCAACTTGCATGGCGTGGGATATGATTGGCCAGTGGGTTGTTCAGGCACAGCATTAGCTTCATCGTCTACACGTCAACTGAGCAAGCTAATCGGCCCTGACGAGCGTGAAGGACGGAGCGATCGGTATGAGCAAAGAGACTAGAGGTGCGAGTTAGCTGTTCGACAACAGATATCATTTTACAAGAACTGATGGTATGGTTCCAATGTCCTTAAGAGATGGGACCACCTACTCATACATGTGTTTTTCTCCAGGTTGGCACTCATGATTGGCCTTTTAGCTGTGTAGTGCTAAAGCACTACCATCATCGATTGATTGAATAAGCCTCAGTGTCAAATTGAGCTGTGAACCTGCAGGCTGTAATCGAGCAGCTCATTATTGGGTTTGAACATGGCCATGCCTCGTCTGGCTTGGGTCTCCAGACTCCGAGAGCAGTGATGGGCCTGATAAAATCTATATATCACTTACTGCTGATGGAGTGTGTGAGAGCCTGCTACAGAGACTAACCCTACATTCAGTATTTCAGAATATTTTTAACATATTTTAATGTTCACTTAAGTGACGATGTGTTTCCAATGTGTTAAGTCACATCCCTTTACCAGTCTTTCATTCTTTCAAAGATAAAAATTGAGGATGATGCTTGGGACAAATTACTCTGGAAGCTTGCTTAGAGGGAGTTTGCGTGTAAGGGTACAGGGTTAGGTTGAAGAATTCTTAAGCTTGTGCTAGCTTAAAAGGATATTTGATTCTATATGCTTTTATGCCCTCTATCCACATCCAACCCAGATGCAACTAGCTAATGGAAAATTTCGCCTGACCCTCCACACGGACACATTCAATGCTTTTAATACTGAGAATGCTTGCAGCTAAAACCAATAAACAATGAGCCTGAAATAGAAAGGGAGAACTTCACACTTTCAGAAAAAATAGCACTCAACTGCACCATTCATTGTTGTTTGTGTGGTACAACCTAAAGTGCACCTTTAGTAACTTTTGAATGCATCTTTAATTGATCCACCCTGTAGTTAACATCAGGTTTTACAATGTATTGCTTCAAAATTTCTGAATATTTTGCTATAAAGGCCTGGGATAAATTATGTTCTTTAGCTGAGATCCAAGACATATTGGAATAAGAAAACTGCACTGCAAGGAATACGATTAGCTCTGCAAAACATTTGTTAAATACTATTAAATACTATTACTAATAAATGGTTAAAACATACATTTGTGCTGAAAATTATGATAAAAACAGCAAATCAGTTATAAAAATTATTTAAAAAATGGCCAAACATATCTACAGTACAAAGCTTATAGTACATAGATTTAAAATTCACAAAACACAGATTATACAAAAAGGTCCCCTTGTGAGTATCACTTCAACAATTTTCAAGGAAAACTTTAGTTTAGTACATTTTTCTTACTGAATGTGTAACACAAATACTCAAAAAAAACCAACAAAAACAAAATGTGCTATTTTTGTGCTATTTTAGTGGTTAAGACTTTTGTTTATCAATTCAAATCCCTGCACCACCGAGCTGCCACTGCTGAGCCCTAAAATAAGGCCCTAGACTGTTAAATCAACTCAAACCCTTAGTTGTATAAATGAGAGAATTTAACATCTGCCTAATGCAATTATTGTAAATGTAATCCAGGAATAGTGCTGAAGAAAGACGTTGAAGAAAAACTTGCATCTGTTTAGAATTTGTAAAGAAGTACATCTGCAGGATGCAGCGATAGTCCTGTTATAGCACTGTGTAACGTTATACTGCATATCAAGTTCAGAGATTTTTTCCCCCACCACCATAATACTTTTCTGTGCCAACAGATATAACAGGTTTAAATTACAGAATGAGTTCATAAAACTTTTATATTTGCTGCTGTGTTATATCCCATAGTCATGCACATGTAGGACTGACAAGCGATACAAGTCTATTAGGACACTTTGCTAAACTTGATGCTTTTATCCACCTTCCCACTTCTTTTTTCAAAAATATTTAATTTCAAAATTTTGATGCAGCCTTTTTTCCCCCTTTGAAATGCAGCAGACTGGGCAGTATACAGAATGCACAGATCTTTATGTTTAAATCATCAAATTCCAACCACTTGATTTAGGTCTGGTTTGAAAAACTTCAAGTGTTAATAAATATTGAACTTCACCACGCAATTGTGAGCAACCACAAGCTGGTGTTAAGAGTTGAAATTACTTTGCAAATGTAGCTGTGAACTGGAGTTCAAAGGATCTGGTCAAAACACACACACACACACACACACACACACACACAAAAAAAGCAAACGAAGCCCTCGTATTGAAGTGTAACCAACTAAATATTTCTAGGCTGTGCATGAATGCACCTGGGTTTTCTTTGATGCTGCATTCCAAGACATTTCTGCCCAAGATCATAATCTTCATGAACTTCCTCTGGGGTGCAGAGGATCCTAGATTATTTACTAAAGAAACTGTGTTATAATGTACTCATTTCCCTGCCACCATAATAAACTGTTTTTCGATTTACACCTTGATATCTTGGCCCAGCATGACCTTAGTTTGAGCATTGTTTATTCCAGAAACAGGATAAGAAACCATAACATGTAGAACACACTTTGGTGTTTGTAAATGAGCTATTGAAGATAAGCTCCTAGACATAGTTGGAGGCATGAGTGTTTTGATCCTAGTTTCTTATCTTTTTTTTTATTTTTATAAAGCTGAGGGGTGTGAAGTGAATGGAAATCATTATCAACTCTCAAAATCTAAGCAGCATATTATTCTCTAGCGTTAAAGAAGAATTATAATGCAACCATTAGCATTATGTCTACAGAGAGAGAGAGAGACACCTGCATGTAATTTTACCTCTTTTAGCCTAAGAGACTAAAACACTTATCATGCCAGTAAGAATAGTTCAGTGATTACCAGTGTGAAATGAGAGCAGTAACAAAAAGGAAAGTGTTATACAAAAGAAATTACTAGGAGAGAGATTCATCCTGAGCCTAATAGCCCAAGCTTTAACAAACTCATATTCTGACACTAGTGGTCACTGACAGGCTATTCTACTTTTACTGGGAATTTCATAATGAAAGTTTACAATGAAATAGTTTCACAAATTGGTATAACACCTGAAGCTATACAGAAAGGGGCTATTTCGATATACAAGTACTGAAAAGCATTTTGGCAAGTCATTATAGTCACTACAGTCATGTATGTCTATTTCTAGGAATCCCTAGAAATATGAATGATGAATTACTTTGTTCATATGAAACGTTCCCATATACAATATATACAGTAGGTCTTGGAAAGTTTCTCATTAATTCAGACTCAGATGAAAACGTATTTATTAAAAGGTGATTAGAAGACTAAATAACTATAAGTTAGCAGCAAAATCAAATCCGTGTGTAGAGTGTCTTTCCAAAACTTCTACATTTTGTGAATAAAATCTACAAAATGCAAAAATATTAGCCTTAAATTGATTCAAACAGCCATTAGGGAGACGCAAGCCAGTGCACTCTTAGTGCCGGTCCCAAGCCCGGATAAATGGGGAGGGTTACGTTAGGAAGGGCATCCAGTGTAAAACATGTCAAATCAAATATGTGGATCACAAATGAGAATTTCATACCGGATTGGTCGAGGCCCGGGTTAACAATGACCGCCACAGGTATCGTTAGCCAAAAGCCAAGGAAAAGGCATATGAGGCGCTGTATGAGAGGTTGGACACTAAGGAAGGAGAAAAGGATTTAAACCGATTGGCCAGGCAGAGGGACCGAGCTGGGAAGGATGAAGTGCAAGTTAGAGCAATAAAGGATGGAGATGGAAATGTGTTGACTAGTGAGCAGAGTGTGTTGAGAAGGTGGAGGGAGTATTTAAAGCAGAGAGAGAGAGAGAAGGTTGGATGATGTGGAGTTGGTAAAGCAGGATGTAGATAGGATTAGTAAGAAGGAAGTGAGAGCAGCGATTAAGAGGATGAAGAGTGCAAAGTCGGTTGGACCAGATGACATACCGGTAGACGCATGGAGATGTTTAAGAGAGATGGCAGTGGAGTTTTCATCCAGATTGTTTAACAAGATTCTGGAAGGTAGGAGGATGCCTGAGGATTGGAGAAGAAGTTTGCTGGTACCGATCTTTAAGCATAAGGAAGATGTGCAGACATGCAGTAACTACAGGGGAATTAAGTTGATTGGTCACACCATGAAGTTATGGGAAAAAAGTAGTGGAAGCCAGGCTGAGAGAAGAGGTGACCATCTGTGAGCAACAGTATGGTTTCATGCCGAGGAAGAGCACCACAGACGCCTTTTTTGCTTTGAGAATGTTGATGGAGAAGTATAGAGAAGGACGGAATTGCATTGTGTATTTGTGGATTTAGAGAAAGCGTATGACAGGGTGCAGAAAGAGGAGTTGTGGTATTGTATGAGGAAGTCAGGTGTGTCAAAGAAGTATGTGAGGGTGGTGCAGGACATGTATGAGGACAGTGTGACAGCAGTAAAGTGTGCAGTAGGAACGACAGACTGGTTCAGGGTGAGGGTTGGACTACATCAAGGATCGGCCCTGAGCCCTTTCCTGTTTGCAGTGGTGATGGACAGGTTGACGGACGAGGTCAGACAGGAGTCTCCCTGGACTATGATGTTTGCGGATGATATTGTGATTTGTGGTGAGAGTAGTGAGCAGGTTGAGAAGAGCCTGGAGAGGTGGAGATATGTGCTGGAGAGAAGGGGAATGAAAGTCAGTAGGAGTAAGACAGAGTACATGTGTGTGAATGAGAGGGAGGGCAGTGGAGTGGTGCGGTTGCAGGGAGAAGAGGTGGAGAAGATGGAGGAGTTCAGGTACCTTGGGTCAACAGTGCAAAGTAATGTGTGTTAGAGAAGTAAAGAAAAGAGTGTAGGCAGGGTGGAGTGGGTGGAGAAGAGTGGCAGGAGTGATTTGTGATAGTATTTGTAATTTGTGATTGTGAGTGTGGTGAGACCTGCAATGTTGTATGGATTAGAGACAGTGGCATTGAGTAGAAGACAGGAGGTGGAGCTGGAGGTAGCAGAGCTGAAGATGTTAAGGTTTTCGTTGGGAGTGACGAGGAGGGACAAGATTAGAAATTAGTTTATTAGAGGGACAGCGCATGTAGGATGTTTTGGTGACAAGGTGAGGGAGGCGATATTGAGATGGTTTGGACATGTGCAGAGGAGGGACATGAATTATATTGGTAGAGAAATGCTGAGGATGGAGCCACCAGGTAGGAGGAAAAGAGGAAGGCCAAGGAGGAGGTTCATGTATGTGGTGAGGGAAGACATGCAGGTAGTTGGTGTGAAAGAGGCAGATGTAGAGGACAGGGAGGTATGGAGACGGATGATCCGCTGTGGCAACCCCTAATGGGAGCAGCCGAAAGAAGAAGAAGAAGAAATTGATTCAGCCAGTGGTAGTTAATGCAAGGTACAATACATTATATGAGACACAAAACTTTTCTCTCATAGCTGTATAACTTTTTATTGTCAATTTCATCGATGTTTTTAAATAACTAGTAATTATTGCATTCTGGTATATGATTTGTTTGTCTTTTTCCAAGTATTAATAAAAAATGTAAAAGAAAAGCACATAAGAATTTTTTTTTACAATGTGGGTATATTCAGAGTAAATAAACCCTTCCAAATCCAGATCTTCCATATTATTATACCCAGGTTTATTTGAACAAGTTTAATAATTGTAAACGATAAACTACTTACAAGGCTTAATTCTCCTCAGTTTGCACCTTACATATAATCACTACCTTGGAAATGGACATAATTGACATCATACATTTATACAACTACAACAAACATTACAACAATACAATACAGGTCATGAATTAATCCAACCTATCTCAATAGCACAGCTCAGTCTACGACTAGAAGTCCAGTTAGGTCAGGAGGTCATGCTTTTCCTCAAAGGGAAGCTACAACATGCCATAAACAGACTCAATGATTCAGAGAGTTTCCTCTTCACGGGTAATTATTTACACTCCCCTGCTTCTATACAAGCCATCTTTAATTCTTTGAGAGACAACCATTCAAAAAGACAGCATAGCCAGCAGCAAGCCAGCAACCCAGAGACAGAAAAAGAAAAGGCTGAGGAGAAAAGTGTGTATGTGTGTGTGTAATGTCTTGCACATGAAAATGGCTATGCAGCCAAGAATGGATGTCACAAACGCTCCTGGAGTAATAATCCTCAACTTCTCCTCTCTCAAAAAGTGTCTGTCTCACTTGTGAATGTGGCCCTTGCATGCACATGCACACCACAAGGAATCTAAATTACTCACGTCTCTTAGTAAAACTGAAAATGAGTCTTACAAACTAGACTTAGTTTAACCATGTGTGCCATAATGAACAATCATACATCTGTGATAGAGTAGAGGGTTTAATGGTGTCCTGTATAGAGAGAGGTTAAGCCATCCTTCCCACTCAAGAGGAAGATTTTGCCATAGCATTTATAAAGCTGATAGAACTCGGTCAAGTCAAGTCAAGTCAAGCTTTTATTGTCATTTAAAACATGTATAGCTGATGCAGTACACAGTGAAATGAGACAGCATTTTTATAAAACAACATAGAGCTACATACAAAACACGAAGCTAATGACTAAAAGATAAGGTTTGTTTAAATAAATCCATCACTATGTCGCGAACAAGCTGATTGCACAACCTGATGCTCGTGAGTCACGACAGAACATATCTAGTGTGACTGTGCGAAAGTTACAAACAGTTTACACAATTGCACTTCATTAAACTACACCATTTCCACATGTTTAGGATTACAGTGGAACCTCGGAGCTCGCGATGGTTAGGGACCAAGACTGGTCGCGAGTTCCGAATTTTCGTGACCTTTTGATACGCCCCTTCCAACCCAGTAAAAACCCAAAGAACACTATACGAAATCGATTTAAATGAGTAAATAACACTATTTCACTCCATAACACTTAATTATTAGACAATTTTAATGAGATAAACCTTGATTAGAAATGTTAAAACTAGCGTTTTGAGCAGCTCGCGGTTGCTCACGAGCCGATCTGAATGAGAGTCGCCGGTCGGAATGAAAGTCGTGAGCATGCGAGGTCGCAAGCGCTGAGGCCGCGAGCTCCGAGGTTCCACTGTATACAGTTTTTGCTTACCATGCTGATGTTTCACCTTCATCTGTAACACCAGTGTGTTTTCTTTTCAGGTGCTCGTGCATCACTGTGGTACTTTCATGCCACACAAGCTCCGCTTTGCAATAAGTTCCAGGTACAGTTTTATTTGTTGTGCTCAATATAAAATGCTCCCGTGCCTTGGATGACTTAGGACGCACACTTTTTCCTGCTGCTTGACCTGTACTAGAGACCTGCAATCAACTGGGCCCTGATGCAAACGAGTGCAGCATGAGACAAGAATTGTTTTGTGAATGCGGGTGCAGGCTGTAAAGTACTTGTGTGGTTAAAAAAATAATACTGAAAACAAACTGTTAATTATCTACTGCACAAAAGCAGCAATGGCAACTAGAATAAAATAAATTGAATTATAGGCACAAGGTCAGAATCTCACTCTCACGTGATTCATGGTAGACTACTAGAGCACACTAAGATATAAGATATCGTTTCAGTCGAGGCTCTGAAAAGTCCCTTGCTTATGTCCATGTTCATCATTTCCAAAAAAAAAAAACTCAAATAAAATTAACCTTTGTTAGTTTTCTGTCTCTTTTTTATTCATATTCAAAAGGGAAGCAGGTAAAACTAAAAGAAGAAGCAGAGTAACAGGAAGAAGCAATCAGTGAATTGAAAATAAAACTGCTTGTACATTTTACCAGTGTGGGAAAAAGTTTTTGTAGGTGGAGAAATCTGTCCTGTGCAGGTCTCTACCCTGTACTATCCACCATTTCATGGCTGGGTTATCTTGCCATCACACTATCCCATATATGCCATATTTCACCCCGTCCGGTGCTGTTCAGGCTGTGGCCCCTGAGGGGGCACAGCTCTAAGGTTCTGGTCTCTCCAACGAGGTGGTAGAGACCATTCTCCATGCCAGAGCTCCCTCCACTAGGAGGTTGTATGCCGCCAGGTGGCATCTGTTCTGCTTGTGGTTTTAGCACCGCCAGCTGGATCCAGTTTACTGGCTGGTTGGTTTAGTACTGGATTTCCCCCAGGAACAGTTCATCAAAGGGTTGTCCACCCTAAAAGTCTACGCGTCCGCAATTCCGGCTTATCATGACTCGTGGCCGGGCAATCTCCAGGCAGAGACCCAATGGTAACGTGTTTTCTCAGCAGCACCTGGAGGCTAGGCCCCTGGTACGACCTAGAGTGCCTGGGTGGGACCTTGCTGTCATTTTGAGCCTCTAGCCGAGGCATCTTGGGGCACTTTTCAATCAAGACCACGTTCTTGTTGGCCATCAGCTCAATTAAGAGAGTAGGGGACCTGCAGGCCCTTTCTGTGGCACCCTATTTACTGTAGTGTACCCTAGGTATAGCTAGTGCCTTCCTGTACCCCCATACGGGCTATATCCCCAAGGTGCCCTCGGTCATCCCACGACCTGTAAGAATACAGGCATTCTATCCTCCTCCATTGCAGGCCCCAGACCAGGAGAATCTGAATAGCCTCTGTTTAGTGCATGCACTGGACACCTACGTCCACAGGACAGGTCCTTGTAGAAAGACTGATCAGCTGCTCTTCTCCAAGAGAGATCACTTCACACAGAGTTTGGCTGCCCCAAAATCCTGGTCCTCTGGAGTTTCCCTCCAAGACATATGTAACGCTGCGGGTTGGTCCACTCCGCTGACCTTTGTGCGGTTCTATAACCTAGACCACAGTGCCACTCCTAGCCTCTCAGTCCTCCTCTAGCTGTGTTCTACAGACACACACTAGGGACTGGTCAGTCTGACATGATTGGACACTCATTCCCGCAACATTTTGATGCAGCGTCATGTTCCCTCCGGCGTCCCGGCAGCGCTTCCTTCTCCCTTACAGAGGCTACTGCTGCCTTCACTCGATATGCGTTTTATACTTTCTGGTCGTGATGTCACCCCGCCGGTGACAGCCTGCATAACATTTTTGACTGATTACACACATTATTTTAGAGCGTAAACACTCAGGCAAACTAGTTACCCGAGGGAACGAGACGCTGCGTGGAAACGCTTTGGAAACGCTCCCAAAGTCGAATCATGCCAGACTGACCAATCCTTGGCTAGTGTGGACAGGCACAGCTAGGGTGAGGGAGAGAGGGGCCAGGTGTGGCACTGGTCGAGGCTATAGAACCTGACAAAGGGCAGCATGGTGTTGCAACTATCCTAGAGGGAAACTCCAGAAGACAAGGTCTTAGAGGATAACACACTTTGAGTGAGAGGCTGTCATTGCCTCCGTGGCTGCGTTTTTCTTCCCCAGCGCACCTCAGACTTTCGACGCTTCCCTGTCGCTTCCGTGCCGCGCTTCCTCGATAACGCACCGTTGATGTTATTATTGGACTGCCGTTTGCCGGATTATCCCGTTCTACGCGGGTATTTTGTGTTGGCTCTGCCTTTGTTAAATAAAGTTTCTGTTTGCCGTTACTCCGGCTTTTGCCTCCTCACAACGCCTAACACCAGTATACAACACAACACCTGTAGCAGCTGTAAGACTTGATTTTTCTGCCACTTTCGCAAGTTCTTCTGTGGCTGCACCGAGATAACCGACGTTAAATGGCCCCCCCTTGTGCTCGAGATATTAGGGTTCGGCGTCATTAAAAAAGTCGACATAACCGATAAAAAAATGCAAAGTGGGAATTTGGTTGTCGAGGTAACCGAGGGCGAGATAACCGGGTTCCCCTGTATATATAAATTTCATTTTAAGCATTTTTTTTTATATAAAGGAGCAAATACAGAATAAAGTAAAGTATAAAATGAGTATAATCTTAAATAAGGTCCATTATCACATTACAATAAATAACTGACAAATTAAAAAAAATTTCACTTACTAAAATGTCAGTGTTTGCATTATAAGGTAGAATTGACTACTGAGTAAGGAAATAAATTTTCCATTGCATCTTAAAGTAGATGTTACATGACAGACTGTTTGTCAGTGAAGTAAACAATTAAAATATATCCGCACAAGGTCATTAATCATTAATTGCACTGGACTGTATTACAAAAGTCTCCCAGTCTATAACAGAAGAGCCTTTTTAACAAGGTGCAGACCAAACTCTGGTCACTGGACAATGTCCAGAGCCTCTGCAAATCCCAGACAGAGATTTCTATTTCTCTATAACAATCAGACACAATTCAGAGGGAAAAAAATATAAAAAATTAATGAGGGCAAACCAGAAATCAAAACTTTGGGGCAAGATGTATGTATGTGCTTTAGCCCTAATGAACCCCACAGGGAGGTCCAATCCCAAACTGGATGCAGCTCAGTGAGGAAAGAGACATCTGCTTTGTTCGATAGATGTATGAAATCTTGGACAAATCTTTTGACCATGTATTCATACCTATTTTCCTCATCTCTGAAGCAGCCCAAGTCACTCAATGTCATACAGTTGGAAACTACAGTATTTTACAATAAAAATGAGATTGTAAATTAAGGGGAATGTATCGAATAGTATTTAAAAGCAATAATTATGTAATTTTGCTTTCTTTATTTTCTTTATTACCACATGGAAACCAGTAAAGATAAAAAACAGATTTTTTTTTTATATAACCTAATTTGGCATGGTATTAGCAATAGAAAGTTAGAATATAAAACCTAATGCCAGACATAATCAACCTATGCAATGCAAATTTGGATGTAAATAATCAAAGCAAATATGTCTAAATCAAACAAACATAAAATCATTTAAAAATAAAATACAGGTACAGCTTAATAAATCAGAATCGTACAATAGTTCATTTATTTTAGTAGTTCAACTTAAACTGTGAAACCTGTATAATAAATAAATTCAATGCACACAGACTAAAGTAGCTTAAGTCTTTGGTTATTTTAGCTAAACTTTTAGCTAAGCTAAGCTATATGTGTGTAGATTTAGGAGCAGTTTTTTATTCCACAGTGGCTGGCCAAATGGCCTTCATTTTAAATTTTCAGAAAAAATGCACAAAAATCCAGAGTAATTTAATGAGGTAAATATTTATGTTTGAGTTAATGTATGCAGGTGCCATAGCTGTGGCTACAGTAAATGAAGACTTATTGAATTGTGTAATTTGCAGTATTGCAGTAGAGACCTGTATGTGATGCAGCACTCTGTTATACCATGTTTATACCATGATACTCTGTGTAATATTGAGGGTTTCTATAGCTGTGGCATCATAATCATGGTTTTAATTGGTGGATTGATTCAGGACACCACTTAAAGTCAGTTGGTGCAATCACAGAACACTGAGACAGAGAGGAATGCTAAGTGCTAACTGCTAGATATTTTTATTTTTACAGATGTCCTTACGATCCATGTTTCTTATTCATAAGTCTTATCATGCAGCTTTGATTTTTTACATACTGGGATTTGCATTAAAAAATGTACCAGACAGTGAGCTTGAAGCTTTTATGTTTGCACTAAAGTTTTTTATGTATTCTATATAGCTGAGATACTAAAATATTTTAAAATCAGGTACAAACTGAATGTTGAGTTACAAAGTCATAAGAAGTGTTTAATATAATAGTGAGTTAAATAAAACCCTTAAAAAATGTGAAATAATTTAGAAGAAATAAAATGTTACATATGAAATATTAAAATTGTAAAGAAAAACACCACAGACATTCATTTTTATTGTCTTTTCCAGTGCTGTAATTTGGAAATGCGAAGTAATTATTCAGCTAAAAAATGGTTGGTAAATGCCAGCTCTGTCTTCAATTTCTCTTTGCACTATGCCCTTAAATAAAAAGAAATGGAAGTGGAAAGGACTTGAGTATGAGTGGGTATGCCCTTGCTGCATTGTGTCAGTGTCTCCAAAAACAGGGCAGGTTGCTGGCAAAAAAGACAACTAAAACTGCCATGGGCACTTGATTTCGACTGATGAGTCACTCATCACTTTCACCACAGTGTTCATTGCAGACCTTAAACTGCATGTGTTTTAGTCTTTTATCAGTCTTTAGTGCTTTTCTTATTTTAGGTTGCAAAGGAAAGTTATTGTGAGAACAATTAAAGAGCCATCTTCAGTTAAACTGAGAGAAGGTTACCTTTTGTATTGAAAGAAGTAACACAACCTGTATATAAAATACTAATTTAGGACATCATGAAATAAATAACTTTATGAATTGTTCACACTTTTCCAACTCCAATTTCTTTTTACTCCACTCTAAGCTTCATGAATTTGGTGCTGAGCAATTTTACTGTATTATGCTCAAAACCCCAGCATTGGCATGGTAGTTTTTTTTTATATATATATATATATATATATATAAAATATAATATCTAATATAATCTAACTGATACTATAATATCATAGTTTTAGTCTACACATTTTATCATTTATTGCTTTGATGTTATTTAATACTGCTACAAACAGCACCTTGATTTCATATAATGTTTTATTCAATATTCTCTGTGCAATGTCTTTGGACAAGTGGATGAGTGAGTGTTTTAATAAGGTGGAATATTAATGAATGGCAGCAATGTAAGTGAAAACCTTTCAAACTTGGGTCATTTTAAATTATTTTAGTGGTTCAACTATAAAAGGCAAAGAACTAGCAGAATTCTGAGTACAGAAAGCTCTCTATTGCCACATCCTTTGATCATTCAAAAACCATGAGAAACTGCAGTTAACAGCTCAAAAGCAATTTTGATAAATGTGACTTCTCTGAGCTTTTCAGACTCCATTCTCATCTCAACTACTCTGCATTTTCACAAACCTCAAAATTCCTCAAAATCACTTTCTGTTTAGAGTGTGAAAATAGACCAGAGGTGATCCGTACGACCTTTTCAACTTTTCATGAACCAACGTGTGGAGAAAATGCCAATGGCTCTGTGCAAGTTTTTTTTAATGCCCATTCTGCAGTTCATGTGTGGATTACACTTTAGTATATGCTGCCAATATGGCGAAGGCACTTAGGATGACAAAGGACAGCAGCTCCCTTCAGAATTCCCCCAGAGGTGTCTGACAGACGACACATGCTGATAGGAAAAGTAATATGCTGCAGCATAAACACAGAAACGAAGGAGTGAAAGAGTCGAAGAGGAATTGTTTAAACCCTCCCAGAAATATTTTATGGTATTTTCTAATAATCACTAAAAAGTAAAACTAATTTTGATTACTTTATATATAAATATTCAAAATATAAAATCAAGTAGGTGTTTACCTAAATGTGTTTTAGAACACTTTCTTGACTACCAGCTCCTATATTGAGAAGCAGGATTAACCAATCATCAATTTTTCCCAGTTCAACTATTAACCCTCAGAGCATAATCATATCAAGCTGACAGCTAATAAGATTAACACTAGCAGGTAATTTTCAACTATTTTCATTAGATATTTTAGAAATGCATTTTATTTTCTAGGTCTATTAATGCTATTGGCTATAGATTATGCCTTAATATTAATAATTCAATAAGAAATTCTAAAAAACACCAGAGCTCTTGTCTGATGTCTATGCATGTTTGAGCACATCATCCTTAGCAGTGTCACTGTAAAAATCATGTGGTGATTTACAAAATTTCTCACCCTGTATTATGAACATTATTCTCACCAGGGCCATGAACACTAATTATATAGGAATGTATGTTTGTGAATTGCTAAATTTAAGTTATATGTGTATGCACAACTCCCGTAAGACAACCTTCTTTTGCATTACTATTATTACAACACCTTTCATTTTTTGGTCAGCTAAGATGACAACCTGCAAGGATAATATTCTTGGATCAGTGTAAACAAAAGCTCAGAATGCATTTAAGATGACAACAAATGATTCATTAGCAGCACAGCAGACTTCCATGGTTACCTACTCAGAAATGTACAACATTTTCATAATTCCACTATTTTAATCATGAAACCAATCATGCTCTAGCTTGTTTGAGTAATGCTGACTGCTTTCATTACTAATGAACACAAAACTTCATTTCATACACAAGTCCATTAGTAAATGTTCACAAATAAAAGTGCAAATCAAGCTATTTCATTATATGTGTCATGAAGTGGGGAAGTGAAACCATGTATTGTTCCTGAGTTTAAGACACCGATATTCATCATAATCTTTCAATAAAATAAACATATCAATTTTGCAGTGCTGTGGCCCACAGGATGAGGAGTAAAGAACTCCAGGATGAAAACATTACAGATCCCAGCAGATGGTAGACCTCAGGCATGATGCCAGATTAGCATGCAGGGCTTCTGGGACAAAAAAGAAAAAAAAAAAGAAAAAAAAAAAACAGCGGGATGAACAGAAACAGGAAAAGAAAAGCAAAACAAACTCACCAGAGTCAGTGCAGGGTCGGGGCTGTCAGGTCATAAATGGTCCGATCAGGCCGACAGAGAGCACAGCTTTGTCGCAATGTAAATCAGTGCATCAGCCTTTAGACTTCTTTCCAGGTTGATAACCGGCCCATTCTGCAAAAAAAATCACACGTTAGCAGTGATGTCTAGATAAGTCCTAGCTTTCCAGTCATGCTTGGCCACTAACCACACCAGGCCTCACTGCAGCCAAAGGGGCTTCGTGACCCAAAAGCATGCGTGAACACACACAGGAACCATATGGGTACTGATTTGCTTATCATATGCTTAGATGGCTTGCCTCATTAGGAACATCGTTACAGATGTAAAGGAGAAACACAAGTATTTGTACAGTCTCTAATTACTTAGCAAGGCCATCATCTCAAAAAATGCATATACAGTGCACCCAAATAGTATTCACAGCGCTTCACTGTAAAAAACTTATTGTGAGGCTTGTAAGACTGCTGGACATTTAATAATTTTTTTTTAAACAAACATTCATGGCTGTATTGCTGAGAGAATTTCTGCAGTTTTAGGTTAAATTATGTCTTGAATTTTTTATTGGGTCTTTACTTTGAATGCACAGTATCTGAAAGACAAGGCTGTATAATTTTTATATAATTTTTCATGTGCTATTATATACACAAAATACAAATTATTTTGGATTTTGAATATCCAAAATTATGAATTTCAGCTTTAATTTTTTACATTTTCACTGTCTAGTTGTGATAAACAATTGAAGCTTTTTTTTAAATCCCCAAGTATTAAAAATATTAGAACACATTGCTGATAATTTTAATTTGATTGATTATTTGAATAATTAATAGCTCTAAATGTCTACCCTTGGTTTATGTCCTGTGTTTTGCCTGTAAAGACTGCATTTGCCATTTAAAACAATAAATCGACATGAACACATAGAGTCATCTATGAGAGAAAAGACAGTTATTGTGGAGCTTAAAAAGAAATCAACCTCTGGTATATCAACAATCAAACAGCAAACAGTTTGGCCAAAACTGCAACAATAACGCCTCTAGGTTACGTATGTAACCCTAGTTCACTAAGGAAACGAGATGCTGCTTCCAAACACAGACTGTCCAGTCTGACCAGTCCCTGATTAGTGTGTATAAGCACAGCTAGATTGAAGGACAGATTGGCCAGGAGTGGCACTGCCGTTCAGGTTATAGAACTGGACAAAGGCCAGCAGTGTGGACCAGCCTGCAGCGTTGCAAAATGTCTTGAAGGGGTACTTCAGAGGACCAAGCCTTTGCGGCAGCCACACTTCGGGTAGATTAAGCTCTGACCCTAATGGAGCATGAAGACCAGAGAACTCATATGATGATGTGATGGCATCAATGATCCATCTGCTATGGGTTTGCTTATTGGCAGGGAGGCCTTTTCTCAGAGGACTGTGGCCTACAAACAGTTAGTCAGACTTTCTCCAGGGACCCGGCCTATAGACTTAGGTGTCCAGTGCGTATCCAGCACAGCCGGTTTAATTTCTCCTGGTCTGGGGCCTTAGAAGGAGGAAGATAGAATCCATGTAACCTTACAGGTCGTGGGACGACCAAGGGCACCTTGGGGATGTTAACCGTCCTGGGATACAAAAGGCACTGGCGTAAACTCCAGGAAGGAGGGGGCCACAGAAAGGCTCTTTTAAAAAAGCAAATGGCCAACAAGAGCACAGCCTTGATAGAGAGATGCCTCCAATTTGCCTTGGCCAGAGGCTCAAAGAGGGGCTCAGAGACAGCCCCCAAAACTATGGCCAGGCCCCATCCAGGGACTCTGCCCAGAGAGTGCTCCACTAAGGGTGCGTGATATGCCGAAATGGCGGATGCATACATTTTCAGGGGCCACAGCCACCTTGGAGTCGCCAGGACGGAGTTCCTCTCCTCCAACTCTCTTCAGAACTCCGGAAGCAGTGTGATTGTGGGGGGCTGATCCATTTTGGAGGAGTAAGAAAGAACCAGAGGGGACAGTGTAAACAGATCCCCCTGGGCTTTGCAGAATCCCTCCCAAATCTGCTCCATTCGCCGGGTCTCAATCCCTGCCTCGACAGAGTGTCTGCTGCTTCATTCAACTGACCCAGGATGTAAGCTGCCCTTAATGAGAGGAGCTTCCCCAGGGCCCACAGAAGGATCTGGTGTGCCAGCCTGTACAGGGGGTGCGAGCACAAACCTCCTTGATTGTTGAGTCTAAAGGCTGATGTGCTGATCTACATTGCGACAAAGCTGTGCTCTGTGTCTGCCTGATCGGACAATTTATGACCTGACAGCCCCGACCCTGCACTGACTCTGGAGAGTCTTTTTCTCTAAGAAACCACCAAGGTGTTGTCCGAACGAATCAGCATGTGGTGATCTCTGAGGTCTGGAAAAAAATGCTTTACCACTAGAAGCATGGCCAGCATCTCTAGGCAATTGATGTGCCAAAGAAGATGGGGCCCTTCCCATAGACCATGGGCGGAACAACCACTTATGACCGCTCCCCATCCCGTGAGGGATGCATCCGTTGTAAGCATTACGCGATAACTGGGAACTCCCAACATAGAGCCCTGAGACAGGAACACGAGATCTCTTCAAACATCTAAGGCTCGCTGTGTGAGTGCATTGCCCTCCCATGAGAACCCATGGGTCCTGAGCCACCACTGAAGGGGACTCGTGTACAGAAGGCCAAGTGGGATAACAATGGGCGCAGCTGTCATGAGTTTCTGCTAAGACAGTGAGAGGCTGACCTTCCTGACGGCTGTAAGGATGGCCACAATGCGGGCAGGGAAAAGCTGGAGAAAGCACACTCTTACCGGCATTGAGCCGAAACCCCAAAACCTTCATGTGATTGAGAACGACATCTCAATTCCGGACCGCTAACTGCTCCAATCCAGCTAATATGCAGATGCCCTGAATTCTCAGAGCCGCATCAACACATTTTGTGAAGGTGCTTGGTGAGAGGGCAAGGCCAAACAGAAGAACCTAATAATAGTAAGAAGAGTGCTCTTCGGGAGGGGAGCGATCGCATAGAAATGCAAGCAGAATGTGTGGGCACAATGAGCGTGGCGCAATATGCGCAGATCATGCACAGAGTGTGTAGAGAATCTGCGCCGAAAGTGCACAAAATGTGCGCAGCCAGATTCCTCTGGAACCAACCTAGTTCTGCCCCCAGGTCCATAGCTCCTCCAGCCTAGCTCGCAATGCGCTCCACCCCGCCTCCTTAGCAGAAGAGAGGCAGAGAAAATGCTCTCACCACAGGAAGAATCGCTCTCATCACAGGAAGAATCGCCGGAAGATGTGCTTTCAAGCCTGTGAGCAAGTGCTGGTCTAAGCAGGTAAAGTTGAAGAAAGGGACAAGCCCCCCAAATATATATATTTGGCTGTCAAAATTCTAATTATTTTAAAACGGCACTAAATTCAGCACGCATTTCTGTTTTTACCATTTTTATAAAAAGTATAAATACATAAATAAATAACTAAATATAAAAGGGGGAAATTAAAACCTCCAGCAAAACATACACTTATTCACGACGTCCCTTCTTTACTTAGATATAAAATAAATAAATAAACTACACCAAAAAATAATTTTAATCAGTAAACCTTTGTTTTATTTCTGCGCCAAGTCTCAAATCAAACACCAAATCCGCTATGTTGTACACAATTTACCCTCTGGGTGGCGTTTTGTGGGTTTTTCCCTCATGGTGACACAAACTTAAATTACTGTCTTTATTGAATGTACAGATGAAAACAAAACATCATTCAAATCTGTAAAATGTCTATGATTATATATAAAAGCTTCTTGACTTGACTTGAAGAGGTGCACTTTCTCTGGTATCACCTCATTAACTGTCCGTGTGGAAACATAGCAAAGGCTGTACATATGATACACTTTTTTGCACTTCTGGTAGATGCCAAACTGCATTTCGTTGCTGTCTATCTTATATTAATATGATGTGAGGTCCAGTTAACAGCTAAAACAGGTAGAAGTAATAACTACTTTTCACTTAAGTACATGTCAGAGCCAATACTTCTTTACTTTTACTTGAGTAAAAAAGTTTAATCATTACTTTTACCCGAGTATTTTAAAACATGAGTATCTGTACTTCTACTTAAGTAATGGATGTGTGTACTTTTGCCACCTCTGCAAGACAATGATAAAAAAACACGCTGCCAATAGAACAAAAAGGTTTAAGACTGATCAAGTCTATCACCAGACCTCAATTAGGCACTATTATCTTTTTTGAAGAGACTTATATACTTTAATCACTTATAGACTTTAATCTTTGCTGTTAAGAAATGATATAAGGTGAAAGACATTTTTTTTTTTGCCACACATTATTATTCTTATAACAAGAACAATATATAATGCATTGCTTAATCCCAATAGTTTCGTTGTCAAATTGTTGAAAGAGATTCCATTGTAGCCCTATATCACTGTTTTCAAGTCTATTTAACAATACTGTATCTCTGCTTTCTGTTAAACACACACACACACACACACACACACACACACACACACACACACACACACACACACACAGAGAGAGAGCCCCATGACTCAAACTAATGAATAAGCATAATTACAATCTAACCAGAGAGGGATCCAAAAGGTCTCCTGGCTTTTCTCTTCCAGGTCATGTGACCAGGTGCTGCCACACTTCCAGAAGACTGAAGAAAGATCAGTCTGTTCAGTACAGTTTTACTACCTATAGGAAAGGGGGGCAAGATACTGTAGATAAGGTAAGCATGAAATGAAGTGAGGTTTAATTATGAATCAAAATAACTTACCAACATTCATAACTGATAGAATGTATTATTACCTACGCCTTGTTTTCTTCTAAAGGGATTTGTAGATACAAATTTCCTTCTTTTTCCTCTTTGCAGTAGGCAGTCCTGGAAATAAAAACAACATCAAAAAGAATGTTACTTCAACTGTTTAGGTATAAAACTCATCAATATTGTAAATTAATAATTAATAAGTAGGCAAAAGCAAGTATATTAATAGGTTAATGATGCTTTGTTGATGGCAACAACAAATTCTCAGAAGAACATTCTACAAAGATCTATTTGTTTTGCTAAATTTCATTAATGTTTAATGTTAAGATTGTAATGTAAGCTGTTATTCTGACTGACAGTTTTTCCCTTCCAGCATCTTTGTATCATGTCGGCAATCAAATTAGCATTTCCCTGTGGGATGGAAGGAAAAAAAAAACATTTTTATTTAAATTCACATAAAATAAATGTCTTAGGGCAGTTATTGAATTTGTAAATAAAAATTTACACTTTATTAGTAAAGGTTTCAAGGTGATACAAGTCTCACTGAACTTTTATCCAAATTTCCAAAACCTATACCAAAAGGTAAAGTTTACATTTTCCTGAATATCCTGCAAGCTTTGTGTGTGTTTTAATAGTATGCTTGTGGTGATTCACAAAATAACTGCACATTTAATAAATATAAATGAATGGGGGAGAGGGACTTTTTAAAAATAAGGACTTTACAAAAGATGATGCCTTCTAACAAGGATAGTCTTTCTTGCAACTAACCTGCATGCCAGAAATATAAATATACCTCAAACGTGAGCTATTGTAGAAAAACTATTTCAGACATTAGACCTTGCTGTGGCCCTGATGCTATTTGCATCAAACCTTATAATTTCATCTGATAGTTACATCGATAATTGCAAATAAACCTAAACCACTCATTCTTGAGATATCCTGCTAAATGATGGAAGGACAATCCGAATAGATAATGCTTCCCCACTCAGTAATGGAGTTTGAAATGTGGTTACTGAAGTAATATATGTTAGCAATCATTTTTCCTATAATGATTTAACACAAGCATTCATGTGCTTTTACTTCGATGAGCCGCTACACTGCAGTGTCTATTACAGGTACTTAATAAAACTCATGATGCACAACAGTAGCTGAACAGACATTAGCTTTAACTAACAGCCTCAATTCACTAATTACATTCTTTTCTTTGATTCAGAGCCTGAAATCAGGTGTGTGCTTGAAAATGTTGTCCTACCCAAAAGGGTATTTCTGGTTATGTAAATTATTAAAAAGGGTGAGATTGAGACAGAGAGTAATAATGAATGAACACTATCAGCTGTTTGAGTGAAAAATGACACCTCAGTACTGCCTCTGACTGCACACTGCCACCTAATGCAGCTATTTTTATACAGTGAATTTAAACTGTTAAGGTAAAATTTGACCTTTTCAAGATCTACAAACCTGTAATGAAGGATATAAATATAAAGTACTTACGATAAATTTAGTGGGAGTAATACATATTGAAATAAACTTTTCTGATGAAACAGAAATAAGGGTGTAATCAATTCATTTGATATTTTTGTTTAATTTCAAGATGGAACTTCTGCAACATGTTGGAGACTTGGCAAGTCTTCTTATCTGAACCAACAGACCTCTGGAACTAATCCAACTATAAAAACTACAGCTGCACTACTGGTTCATCTAAGATCCCATTGACACACTGACAATGTCAGACTTAAAATACCAAAACATCCAAATTGAATTTCTGAAAAAGGCAAAGACTGTACTTGGCACTTAAGTGGGCAATACAAAGTATTGGGCAATAAAAGAGGCATGTCAAAGTATTTTAGCTAATTGTTTGGACAAACAAAATGTCCGTATGCCAAGACAGTGTAAAGTTGTTCATGCTAAGGGAGGATTTATTACTAAAAATAAAGTTAAACATCTATTCATTTATATATTTGCTTGGTCAAAGAAAATTCTTCATACTGTTAAATTACCTACAATTTTGCAAATAAACAAAAGGAACATGAATCTGTTGCTCAAAAACTATAAAAGACTAGGTGTTTCCAAACATTTGACAGCCACCTTAATTATAGACTACATCAATACAATACATTTTTATTTGTCTAGCACATATTAAAGCACTTTGCCCCTGAGTTATAAAAAGTCCGGATGCACTTTAATTTAAAGAGCAAGAATAAGGCGGAAGTAAAACTAAGAGCAAAATCAGGTCTCGTCTTCTTTAAAATTACACTGGATAGCATTATCAATCAGCACAGTTATCCAGGGTAAAGACGAACAACATTAAATGTGTTCGAATAAACATTCAGTATAAACATTTTGTGTAGAAGAGTCCTGGGATAAGAAAGGGAATATACTGTAGTTCATATAGTGCACCAATATGCCTAAAATTAGGACAGACTGCCCTCTATTGGCACAAAAAAATTATGCCACAAATCAAAACAGACATGCATTCAGAATTCTGAACTCTGTTTCTGGGTTCCAGCAGTTCTGCATAATGGTGATTATAATCATGCTAATTAATGGATCTTTTTTCTTTTTTTAATTTAATTTTTTATGAGGATTTTCAATAGTCAAGGTTAGCAGTATGTTACACTGTACAGTGGTGTACAGTGTAACATGTAACATTAAACGATTTGAGAATCTATGCATTAAAAAAAATATTTAGTATAGTGATTTTTAGGGCCAAGCTAGTGCAAAACATATTCTGATCATTGATATTTAAATATTATATAATTTACGTCAGCTTATCCTGCTTGGATAGGTTGCCAGATGACATGACTGCCTTTCCTACGATTCAGATTCGAAATCCAAACCCTACACACTAAGACTAAAATATACTGTAGTCAAATTTTTACATAAGCTATATAGCAAGGACCAGCCAAAGACATGTATGTTTCCAATCCAAAGAATGGATTGGAGCAGCCCAGTCTGGCAACACTGTCTCTTTATTATATAAATATAAAAATACATTCAGAGGAGTGGCCACCTCAATTGCCTGAAAGGTATTTTACTATACAATTCATGCAGACCTAATAAATCATACCTACCTCATCTACAGTAGGAGTTTTATCCTGGCTAGGACCTCAGTACACAGGGAGCCTAGGGAACAACTCCTAGCCAATCCACCTACTAGTGTGGATTTTAAGGGCAATGGGAGGAAACCCATGCATACACAACTATCAGATAATAACAAGAGTTCAGGATCGAACCTGAAACCTAGAACTGTAAGCCAACAATGCTACTTTCTGAACTATGACTATATCAAGCTTCTGTTGATTCATATAACCATTAAAGCTCTGTAGCTTTTTTTTTTAAACCAAACTCATTCATCAGTAAGAAGTGTGGAGCAAAACTTAAAAGCCAGTAAATTAATGTAATTTTATGTAGCAATTTATCCTGGAACGGATCAAAATGCGAACACAATCCTCTCTTTTATAACAATACAACATCAACAATAACGTAACATTCCAACATCTTTCAAGGGTTTAGTTCATACACAAACACCAAAGCTCCTGTTTCAAACCCAGCTTGGAAATGAAGCAAATATAATAGAGTTGCTTGCATCAGTACACCAGAGTCGGTTGTTTTATTTCAAAGTTCTCCGTTTGCTTGAAGTTTGTGGCAGTAAAAGCAGTAGCATAAACATATGTGAGGGAAGTGAACATGCTAATTGTTTATGTTGAGCCTCCTTTAAACTAAACTATGCCTCTAGAGTCCCTAATTTCTTTCATTAATTACACAGTATTTGTGAATTTTGTGTTTTTCTTTGACTAATTTTACTGTGAATTGAAACGTGCAGTCCACAGGTAGTGTGTTTTTTCTGTAACCTTTATTGCATTCCCTTGTAAAATGTGTGGACAGGCTACAGTGTCAGTATCATAGCCAGACAAAAAACACAAATCTGTCAAAAGCACAAGGTTTCCTGAACCAGACCGTCTATGTTACTCTGAATTGCCATTACCCAGAAAGGCATTTGATTTTTGTCATCCCTGATATGCAATAACATAAAGAGAGGCCACTTAATCAAGGAAATCTGTGAGACAGTCACAGCACAAATCCATCACATCTTATGTTCCTTTGACAACATGCTCATTATTAACAATAATATTCAAGTCAAAACTGAGTACCGCATTTCATCGGCTTCGTAGTCTACCTTTCGAAATGTGGAATCAAACACTCGGTGTGTGTTCCTCGGTGCTCAAATTGTCAGACAGAATGTACAGAGAGCAGGAAAGTTAATTGTTTTCTCTGAAACAGCCCCGGGTATGATATCTCGTTTGACACAAGGCTACACCAGGGAGACACACGCAAGGTGATGATCTATTAGGACACAGCTTGAAGTTCAGCAAAAGGAGACTCAGCACATCTCTCACACCTCATAAATGTTTAATGATATCTAAAAGCTAATACTTCTCTCTAGGATTTTTCTGGCCTTAGCAGTCTATCTTTAATACACTTGGGCCTGACCCCAGCCAGGTCATAAAGAAACACAGAAATGTGGGTGGGAATTTAGATCTGCAAAATCAGTTACCATCAAGCAATCTATATAAGAGAGAGCTCAAATAAAATGCTTTTATGTTTGTCCAAATAGAGTATGGAGGTAATCATTCTATAACTGCTTCAATGGGCAATAAAATGAGAAAGTCAAAGCTAAGGAGTGAAGAATTCTTCATTATAGAGTATGGCTTTCAAAATAGTTGGAAAGCCATTTTTACATTTTAGCAACCATTTCAGTATATCTTCTCAAGGGACAATACAAAAGAAAAGAATCTGGGTATATTTTAGAGTAGTCATTGTGCAGCTTGTATAGCAGTACAGATTTCCAGTCCTCTGAAAATAACTCAACATACATCCATTATTGTCTAAAAAATAAACCTGAATATGACTGAACATGTCAAAACTGTGTCAAAAGCATCAATATTTTGTGTGAGCACCATTGTTATCTAGCACTGCTTTTATCCTCCTGGGCATGGAATTCACCAGAGCCCCACAGGTTGTTTCTGGGATCCGCTTCCACTCCTCCATAATGACATCACTGAGCAGTTGGATGTTAGACACATGGCACTTCTCCACCTTCCGCTTGAAGAGGCCCACAGGTGCTTAATAAGGTTTAGGTCTGGAGACATATTTGGCTACTCCATCACCTTCACCTACAGCTTCCTCAGCAAGGCAGTTGTCATCTTGGCGGTTTATCAGGTGTCATTATTATTATGATGGAAAACCGCCATTTGCCCCGGTTTCTAAAGGGAGGGCAAAATGTTCTGCTTCAGAATGTCACAGTAGATGTTGGAATTTATGTTTTTCTCAATGAACCACAGCTCCCCAGAACCAGCAGCATTAATGCAGCCCCAGACCATGATGCTACCACCACCAAGCTTGACTGTAGGCCACACATAATTTTCTTGGTCTCCTCACCAGGGTGTCACCATACATGCTAGACACCATCTGATCCAAACAATTTGATCTTAATCTCATCAGACCACAGGACATGGTTCCAGTAATTCATGCTCTTGGCCAGGTTGTCTTAAGCAAACTGTTTGCAGGTTTTTTTTTGAGCCAGCTTCAGAAGAGGCTTCCTTCTGGGATGACGGCCATGCAAACCGACTTGTTGCAGTGTGTGGCGTATGGCCTGAGCACTGACAAAGGGACCTTCCACTACTGCAACCACTAAAGCAATGCTGTAGCTGGTTTTTTACCTGTTTTTTAGAGCCAGCTTTTGTAAAAGTAAAAGGACTCAACTTCTTTGAATGACCCGTGCAAGGCCTGTTCTGATTGGAACTTTGAAAACCTATGGTTTCGGGGTGTCATCTTTGTGGAGAGCAACAATTCTAATTTTAATTGAGTTCTTTACCATTGATGAGCTTATAAATAGAGGAAAAAGTAGGCGATTCTTCTTACGGAACATGACCAGATTTGCTTCCTTGACCTTGGCCCATAGATGGCTGTAGCCTTACAAGAAGTCAAACTTGTAATCACCTGTTGGCAGGAGAGCACTATTCTGTAACACTTAGGATCCTAACATTAACATAATAAATAAAATACACTTAAAATAAAAGCTTATTCATCACAGACCAAATAGATTTGTTTTTAAATCAATGTGATACCAGGCAACACTCTTGTCCCTGTACTGTGAAAAGAATAATACAAAAAATTGCTAGCAACACATTTAGAATGCATGTCAAAGAGCAGTTTAAATTATGTAACAATCTTCTTTTTCTTCTTTCGGCTTCTCCCATTAGAGGTCGCCACAGTGGATCATCTGTCTCCATACCCTCCTGTCCTCTACATCTGCCTCTTTCAAACCAACTACCTGCATGTCTTCCCTCACCACATCCATAAACCTCCTCTCTAATGCTTCCTCTTTTCCTGGTAGCTCCAGCCTCAGCATTCTCATACTAATATACCCATGTCCATCCTCTGCACATGTCCAAACCATCTCACCTCCTTCACTTTGTCTCTAAAATGTTGTACATACGCTGTCCCTAATAAACTTGTTTCTAATCCTGTCCATCCTCAAATTATGCAACAATAACAACATAAATACAGCCATTACACAAACTATAAAAGATATTAGGAGCATAGAATATGTGTTACAGAAGATGAGCTGCATCTATAAGCAACAAAAAATGGGCAAAGTATCAGGGGTTGATTGAATGATCTTGCAGCCAGAGGGAGAGCTAACTGTTACAACCTGGGTTTTTTTTTGTGATTTCAACAATAAAAGACCTGGGATTTATTTTTGGACACCAACCTGTCTTTTAAAAATCACATCAACCATGTTACAAAAACAGGCTTCTTCCACCTTAGAAATATTGCTACGCTGAGAAACATGTCTATATCTGATGCAGAGAAGCTCGTCCATGCGTTGATGACCTCCAGAATAGACTACTGTAATGCATTACTAGGTGTTTGTCCTGCATCATTAATAAACAAGCTACAGTTTGTCCAGAATGCAGCCGCCAGAGTTCTCACAAGGTCGAGAAAATACGATCTTATAACCCCAATCATATCATCCCTACAATGGCTAACTATTACGTTTTGAATCGACTACAGACTACTACTACTTACTCACAAAGCCCTAAATGGTTTAGCTCCCAATTATCTATCAGTCCTCTAACACGCTACAATCCGTCACGCTTCCTGAGATCTCAAAGCTCTGGACTTCTAGTAGTTCCTAGAATAACAATGTCCACTAAAGTTGGTAGAGCATTCTCAAATTTAGCTCCTAAACTTTGAAATCGTCTTCCTGACAGTGTTTGTGGTTCAGACACACTTTCCCGTATCAAGTGCAGATTTAAAACTTATCTTTTTAGTAAAGCCTACACATAACACATCTGATCAAATGCACATTATCAACTTGTGCTGTTAATATCATGAACAGCAGCTACGCTAATTCCTTTCCACTGCTTCTCTTTCTCTACCCATCCTAAAGTTGCACCAGCTCCAGTCATGTCCCACTTTATGAAGACTGTGAACCTTTAAAGAAGTAGATGCCGAACTCGCAACCATCCCGAACCATCAAGAGACGTACCGGTGCCAATTGGATCCCACTTCATGTGAAGTTTGGACACTGGACCTTTTTGAGTGTTTAAAGGCTCTGGCATGGAGAAGCTGGTGTTGGATCTGTCATGATCACAAATGTTGAGCTATTTTATAAGTTGCTCAGTAGCTCCTGGTTTTATAACCACAAATGACTGTAAAAGACTGTAGAAAGCACATTACTCATAATCTTACACTCCAGTGCTCATGTTAGTTCTCACTCTCCAGTGTTCTGTATTGTTTAAAGATTTATGATCACATTTTTGATGTCACCCAAATGAGGATGGGTTCCCTTTCTGAGTCTGGTTCCTCTCCTCATAACATCTAAGATAATTTTTCCTTGCCACAGTCGCCATGGCTGCTCATCAGGAACACATCGTTCACCTTAACTCTTAAAATTCTCTTTAAAAAAAAAAGCGCTATAGAAATAATTTGACTTGACTTGACAAACGGAAATCAAACACACACTCAATGCTAGTTTCAGTTCATACACATCCATGTCTACAGCACCACCCATATTATATTTTAATCATATTATAACGGTTTACATGCTGTTTTGCACACCTCTCAGTTGCTGCTCTTGCTGTTCTGCACTACATTGTGTTTAACTAAGTAAACTTAAGTTTATATTTCTCTTTTGCACAAGTTTATATGTGCATGTGTGTAATGTGTATTGTCTGGTCTTTTTTCTTGCACTGTTTGCACCAGGTTGCACACGATGCACTTTATGTGTCTAGGACTAGTAACTTCAGTCCTTATCTCTGTGTCCTGTTATATAGTGTGATGTAGCTTTCTGTTGATTTATGTAGCACCAGGGTTCTGGAGAAACGTTGTCTCATTTCACTGTGTACTGCATTAGCTATATATGGCTGAAATGAAAATAAAAGCTTCTTGACTCTTGACTAATGCTACAGTCTTGTCCTAACATGAATGGGCTTTTGCACATCTCCTCAGCACCAGGAGGCTAAATATGCTGATGCCGTGATCTGGCCCTGTGAATATTTCCTTGTAAAAATAGAAAAGCACTGAAGTATGCAAAGAGAAGTCTTTGGCAGCATTGCATTAAACATCAATACTGATGGTACTAGAAATTAATTGACATTCTTTATGCAAGAAACAAAAACAATATGGGGTGTACATTTATCCATTTATAGTTACATTTAATGTTGTGGAACATCTTCTGTCATCAATTATTATGCAGAAGCTATAAACAGTCACCCCTTCACAAAACCTCTATTTTTTTCTTTCAATGAGAAAGCACTGGCACTAAATATGCCCTCTAAATGTGCTAAAATAAACTGAATGCATGTGAAGCATCTGTCATACAACTCCCTAAACCCTATAAAAATAAGCCTGTGATTTTCTCACTACTGGAACTACAGCCAGAGCTGCTGTTATAGAACATTTCAATCAACGTGTTCTGACTAAGCAGATTTAAAAATTCACCGTGAAATAAATAATAACAGTGATGTACACATATTTTGAGATATTGTGAATGAAATTTTTGTGAATGTCTAAAACAATGCATCCTACAATTGCAAAACACTGCATAACATAAAACTGAATAACATTCTGCATATTTATTTATAATTATTACCAGCAGTAAGTTAGCCTCAAGAAGTTTACCAGCAATCACTAACATTTTTTGCCTTGCAGTCATGTAATATTAATAGGACCTAAACTATTTATATTGTGACTATTAATAATAAATGGCAGGGCTTTAAAAACTGTGCTTGAACTCATAGGGCAGCAATTTTATCCATTTCTTTTTAGCTAGGTATCAACTACAGCAGTACTGTAGTAGTACTTATATACAGTATATACTGTACATACATACATACATACATACATACATACATACATACATACCCCTCAAATTTTAGCAACTATTTTAGTATATTTTCACAAGGGATAATATTATAGAAATAAAATTGGATATAAGTAGCCAATGTGCATCTTGTATATCTGTACATATTTACTGTTCTCTGAAAGTAACATAACATACAGCCATTATTGTCTTAATAACTGGCAACAAAAGAAAGTAGACCCTAAGTGATAACAGCTGTCTGTTGTGTAACTATGCAAAGCCACATGTCCCATTCATCATGTTCATATTTTTGTCTGCTTGACAGGACCATACAAAATTGTGTACCTTGTATTTGATCAGTTACAAATTTGGTGCTTTAAATACAATTCTCTAATACTGACCACTGGATTTTCAAATGGCACCTATCTAATCTCATGGCAAAGAATGTTTCCGTAACGTATGTAACCATGGTTCCCTGAGGAAACGAGACAATGCATCAACAACACTTTGGGAATGCTTCCGCGTTGTCCATGCTCTGACTCCTCTCCTGAGAGGACCATTGCGGATAAACAGTTGCTTTGACTGCAACCTCCAAGGCACTCTCTTGAAAGCAAACTCCAGGAACTTTCTATGTTCCATGACCAGAGGCTTTTTAGGGTGTGGGGCACACCCTGATGAACCAGGGTGGACAAGACTTGCAGTACCCATCAAGACACATCTGGTTGATCGTTAAGGAAATTTCTAAGCCTCTCGAGATTGCCAGGGGTCAAGAGCTGTAGCTACACCCTGCTGCAGCTCTAGGGGCCTCCTGGGAGGCAGCAAACCCTCAAAGTCTGCTGTGGTACCAGGCAGAAACAGGGAGGTCATTCAAAGTGAGCGGTTCAGCTGACGTAGATTAGTATAGGACACAAACCTTCATCCCATGAAGTACTGTCTGTAGATCCCAGGATCTATGTCTAACAGAGGAACCACCTCGGTGGCCTCCTTCGTCAAGACAGTATCTACTACTTGTTCCATGACCAGAGCTTGCTTGAGCCCCACCAGGGTAGTCAAGGTTACTGGATGAGCGAGCTTGCTGCTGTCTGTCTGGCTATTTATTTATTTCTTTTTTTTGTTTTTTTTTTTGTAAAATTTTTTTATTTTTGTTATCTATCTCAGGCATGGCATGGGTTACTACCTTTAATAGCTCCTCGAAGGGGGCTCTGTGAGGGGTTGTCTCTCAGGGCTGAGCGAAGCTGAGCACTCATAGCAAGGAAAAGAAACCGCAGAAAAGCGAACCTTGTGGCAGAATGCTGGATACAATCTCTGTGACACTTGTTTCAGAGCGGAGAAAACCTGCATGCTCCGCTCCCAGACAAGTGGCACTAAGATTCACCACCAAGATGACAATTGCCTTGCTGAGGAAGCTGAAGTTGAAGTTGATGGAATGGCCAAGTATGTTTTCAGACCTGAACCGTATTAAGCACCTGTAGATTATCTTTAAGTGAAAGGATGAGCACCACCATCTGTCTAACATCCAGCAGCTCTGTGATATCATTATGGAGGAGTGGCATGTTCACTTAAGATGTACTTACTTTTTTGCCAGCTATTTTGACAGTAATGACTGTATGTTGGGTTATTTTTTAGAAGACAGTAAATCTGTACTGCAATACATTTGCACATTGACCACTATAAAATATATCCAAGTTTTATTTCTATAGTATCGTTAATTAAGAAGATACACTAAAATGTTTGCTGAAATGAGATATTGTCTATACTGTACATTCTGTATACTGTACTGTACTGTACTCTGTATATCAGATTACCGGGGAAAGGAAAAGTGAAGGAGAGAATTCAAAGCTTAATATTTTTTAATTTTTAGCTTGACCAAAAGCTTGATTTTTATATACTGTATGTTTACACAAACATATTTATTTATTTATTTTTTAATAATGAACAATAAAGATAGGATATATGAAGAAAACAGGTTCCATTCAATATCATGGAGGTCCAGGCAATGGTAAAGTGACAGGAGTGATTGGTTTGCAACTGAGATATCTTGTGTGATTACCAGCATGATGAAAACGAATCAGCAGTGATTCTCTTAAGGGGCTTCAGGCAATGTTTTATCCGAATGTTTACCATACTGAAATTTTAATTTATTGACATTATTTTTCGAAATTTGCAGCTGTCTCGCTCAATTTTAACCATTTGCCTGCAGCATTCTCTACAGTAATTCTTCTGGTTCATTTTTTTCTTGAGAAACAGAAGAAAATAGTGCTTAGTCACCAAAATGAATGAAAACGATGGAGAAAGGGATTATCACTTATACAGGTAAACAAGGAAAAACTGCCATCGGCGAAATGATGTTAACATGACAAATACTTTTTTTTACAATACTTTTTTAATATAGAATGTCTACCTAAAGCATAAAACAGTCAAAATAATATCGGTCATTTATACAACACCTTTTTTTCATTGCAATTCTCTAGGAACATTAATAACAAAAGAGCTTGTAAAAATACCCTCTAGCTAGTATTAAGCAAATGTAATGTATACTGTATTGTGTTACAAAATGGAAACATTAGCAATGGGATGGTGAAGAAGTGGGTTGCGTCGCCGCCTTATGGCTTCAGGGTCTCCGTTTGATCCTGAGTGCGTGTGTTTTGCATGTTTTTTACCCCTCTCACAAATATATCAATGTAGGTGGATTAGATACACTAAACTGCCCCTTGGTAGGAAATTGTGTGTCTGGTGTAACTCTGTAATTGGGTGCCATCCCATTGAGTGTTTATTCCCACAACAGACCCAAGGTTTCTGGGATTGGCTTCAGATCTTTGTGTCCCTAAGGAGGATAAAGTTTTACAAACTGATTAAATGAATTTACACACACATTGCTTCAATACTTATTAAATGCTTATTTTGTATCGAATCATGGTGCCATACAAAAATAAATAAATGAATAAATAAACTGAGGGAAACTGCTCACTTTAAACTGTCATTTATTTATTTAGAAAATGTTTATTTTTTAAATGTTAAATTTAATTCATGCTTGTTCCTTAGCCGAAGTTTCCAGTTTACCCATCCTGCATTGGACATTAATTAAATATAGTTATCCATCACTTGCTACTGTTTAGCTCATTTCTTTTGACAAGTTTAACTTAATGGGTTATGCCTTATGTGAAAAAGATTCATACTAAAGCAGGATTCTTTGCTAAAAGATTCAAATGAGTCATATTGCAAAAATGTTGCCATAGAATAAGAGATATAACTAGCTTATTATAATCCACAAATGTGTTTATAGGTGAGTTTTAAGAGCTGTGCACAATCAGTGCATTATTTAATGCTGAGAATGACTTCTAATTAAATACAAAATATATATAGACTTTTTAGGAAATGCGGCAATAAGGCTGGAGAACAGTCAAGAGCAAAACCGAATAATGAAATCATTATTGGTGATAGTCAATGAATCTCCCAGCAGTGTAGATCCAAATCAATTAAACATTATCCCACATTCTATTCAGTTCGATTAACATGAAGAAAATGTTAAGTGCTTGACAAGTGTGCTCATGGGGGGAAAATTAGCTACAGTATTTTGCTGATTCAACCTGATACACACAAACACACACACACACACACACACGCACACACACACGCACACACTCACTCACACACGCACACACTCACTCACACACATACACACACATACAAAAGAAGCAAATAAGTTTGTCACTGATGCTGAAAGGACAGAAATATTAAAGCAAATAAATAATCCCTGAAATATTACTGCTAACACTGTGCAACCTAGACAGCGAAACCAGGGATGAAAGCAAAATTTCTAAGCAGCAGTTGCTACAATCAGTGAAACGCAGGTGTGCATGTGTGTGTGTGTGTGTGTGTGTGTGTGTGTGTGTGTGTGTGTGTGTGTGTGTGTGTGTGTCAGTGTTTGGGCTGCTCATGACTTAAACCTTTGAAAATCCTTTTTAAAAAGTTGGGGGGTGTTCAGCAGTGGAACAGAGCTTTCAGCAGGCTGGATCGCAAACACAGGGAGCAGTGGGATCACACACACAAAACAGCTCAGAAAGTCAGGAAAGTGCTTATGTGCAGAAACAGTGAGCAAGACACCAGGGGTCTATCACTTCCCCCCACACTGAAAGACCAACAGTGGAGCTTAAGCACTTTATTTGAAAAATATCGCAAATATGTATGGAAAAAAAAAAGCCCACAAGGTTGCATGCTGTGATAAGGCAATAATCAAGGGCAGGGTGGTGTGATGCAGAAACACGGTTACCAAAGCACCATTACTGTTACAAACCCGAAGGTAATTTTATTTTCCATAACAGAACATCTTGAAGTGTTTTACCTACCTTATACCAAACCACGATCATGATTACATTTTTTTTTCATTTATTTCTAATTATTAATTCAGTGTGAAATGTTTATGAAACAAGGTACTAATTAGATTCTAGAAAAAAAAAAGGAGGACAAGAAAGGATTTTTCTTGTCACAAATGCTCTAGAGCACAGTAAAATTCCTTCTTCACATATCTTACTGTAGCTTGTTAGGAAACTGGGGCTAGAGTTCAGGGTCAGACATGATACAGTGCCCTTGGAGCTTGAAAGGCTTAAAGGCTGTGCTCAAGCACCCAATGATGCCAGCTTTCCAGTTGTATGACTTGAAGCCCCAACCTTATGATCACTAACCCTGACCCCTTAGTGTTGGACCACTACTTTCCCTGTAGCAGCTATAGTGCACCTATTTTGGTATCATCTAGTTTAAGACAAGAATGCAGCTGTTACCAAAATGTATTAGAATCTTATATAAATCCATGTGTTGCAAAACTAGACACTAGAGACTCCTTCCATAAATTGTAAATGTTTTCTTACACCTTATCAATGCTTAGATGTTTCTCTTTAGAGTACCACATTTTAAATGCAGGTATTCTCAGTCTTAGCTATCATAGAGAGTGCAATATTCAAGTGTTTTTTTTAAGTTGTTACTGTAGAAACAAGGATGTATCAACAATATACTGTAACGAGCTTATTATTATAAACCCCATGATTTGTCTTCCAGAAGTGATGTTATAAAAAAATAATACAAGTTAATTCTGGTCCACAAATGTAATGGATTGAGGGGCTTTCAAGGAATGCTTATGGACAAAAGACTCTATGTAAATACACTCACCGGCCACTTTATTAGGTCCAACTGCTCGTTAATGCAAATTTCTAATCAGCCAATCACATGGCAGCACCTCAATGCATTTAGGCATTTAGACATGGTCAAAACGATCTGCTGCAGTTTAAACCGAGCGTCAGAATGGGGAAGAAAGGTGTTTTAAGTGATTTTGAATGTGGCATGGTTGTTGGTGCCATACGGGCTGGTCTGAGTATTTCAGAAACTGCTGATCTACTGGGATTTTCACGCACAACCATCTCTAGGGTTTACAGAGAATGGTCAGATAAATAGAAAATATCCAGTGAGCGGCAGTTCTGTGGGCGCAAATGCCTTGTTGATGCCAGAGGTCAGCGGAGAATGGCCAGAACTGGTTCGAGCTGATAGAAAGGTAACAGTAACTCAAATAACCACTCGTTACAACTGAGGTATGCAGAAGCTACAACAGCAGAAGACCACCCCGGGTGCTACTCCTGACAGCTAAGAACAGGAAACTGAGGCTACAATTCGCACAGGCTCACCAAAATTGGACAATAGAAGATTGGAAAACCATTGCCTGGTCTGATGAGTCTCGATTTTTGCTGCGACATTGGGTCAGAATTTGGCGTCAACAACATGAAAGCATGGATCCATCCTTGTATCAACAGTATAGGCTGGAGGTGGTGGTGTGATAGTGTGGGGGATACTACCATTACTACCAATTGGGCATCGTGTTAACGTGACAGCCTACCTGAGTATTGTTGTTGACCATGTCCATCCCTTTATGACCACAGTGTACCCATCTTCTAATGGCTACTTCCAGCAGGATAACGCGCCATGTCATAAAGCGCGAATCATCTCAGACTGGTTTCTTAAACATGACAATGAATTTACTGTTCTCAAATGGTCTCCGCAGTCACCAGCACTTAATCCAATAGAGCACCTTTGGGATATAATGGAACAGGAGATTTTTATCATGGATGTGCAGACGACAAATCTGCAGCAACTGCGTGATGCTATCATGTCAATATGGACCAAAATCTCTGAGGAATGTTTCCAGTACCTTGTTAAATCTATGCCACAAAGGATTAAGGCAGTTCTGAAAGCAAAGGGAGGTCCAACCCGGTAACAGTAAGGTGCACCTACCAAAGTGGCCGGTGAGTGTATATGACCATAAAAGATTTTTTATCACTTAATTTTTCTTTTTATAATTTTCATCACTTTAAACAGGCAGGCTGCATATTCATGTTTTGTTTCTAGCATCATTTAGGATTTTTTTATATATATGCCTAATGGTTTTTACACTCCAAGGGTCCTGCTATTAATAGCAGTTCTACACACTTAGCAGTTAGAGTCACATTAGGATCCAAGAGGAAACAATAAGCAAAGATTTCTTTTCAAAGTGCTGTTCTGCATCACTCTGTTTGCTTCATGCCAATAAACTGCAAGAAAACTTCAAAAGTTTTATTTTCGATAAAACATTTGGCTCCTAACCCATTTAATATATCCTAAAACATGTACATGTACAATAGCAATTCATAAGTATCTGGCCTTTCCTGAAACATTGAATTGGTATCAGATTGGATTTGTCTTTGTATATATGTTGACCTCCTGAAAACACAACAGACCTTTTTGTTTAATGCTCGGGCCTGTGGTAAAACAGTCCATCAGTAATGCAAGGGCATTTAAAACAAATACACTGGCAGTTTTTTAGCTTGCTCACTGTTTCCTGCTTTGTTCTGATCATGGCTACATAAACAAACATACTCAGCATTTCACTTAGGACAGAGAGAAAGAAAGCAAGACCATATTATTAAATGGGGAATGCAATGCTCAGGGGTGCCTTATTAGTCATTACCATGAAGATTCCGCCACCCTCCCGATAAGTGGAATCTGTGATGTGCTGTGCAACAACTACATTGTTTTTTTAAACAGGTTGTTCAAATTGTTTAGACAGCAAATATGATCAATTGGAAATATCTCAAATATTGGCAAATATGTCTAGTATGTCTCATTATAATATTACACTGAACCAAACTGAGGATTATTAAATCCTTTTCAAGCTATGTTTGAGGTGGGTTTAATAATCGGCAGTAATTTTAAGCTTGAAAGCTCGCTCTATCGGCAGATAATTTGTCTAATTTTAAGCATTTATTTCTGAAAAGAAGCTAAATTATATGCAAAGATAGGAAGTATGAAGTACAAATACTTCATTACTATATATTTAAGTAGATTTTTTTTGGGTATTAGTACTTTACTTCACTATTACTCCACTATATTTTTCACCAAAATCTGTACTTTCTACTTCTTAAATTTTTATAACAGGCTTGTTACTTTAGTTTAATCTTTTTGGTGACATTATCAATATTTTTTTCATCTCATTGTGCACCATTTTCAGCCCATCAACCGATTACTTGTAATTGCGCTTTTTTTTTTTTTTATCTACCACTGGTGTATAATTTCCTGGGTCTTACACACCACAGACTTAGGCTAGTTTACAAAGCTAACAATGAGCAAGTATGGTTCTAATGTGAATGAGACAGAGAGAGTCAGTGATGTAAACATGACTAAAAAAGAAAAAAAAACATTCCTGATCACCTGATCATCATCATCTTTTCTCAGCTTGTGTTCTTTATGGTGGATGTTCAACCTGGATACATTAATTATGCGACATATTTTTTAATTCTTTGTATTCATATATTAATGATGTGACGTCCAGTTACCAGCGTGACACTAAAACAGGTAGTAGCAGTGGCTACTTTTTACTTAAGTACATGTCAGAGCCCAAACTTCTTTACTTAACCTTGAGTGAAAAAGTGTAGTCAGTACTTTAACTTTTACCACAGTATTTTGAAACATAAGGTAACATTAAAATATGATTGTGCAAGAGATCTTTGTAACAAGTTTGTTGTATGAAAATAATCTCTCAGACTATCAAGCAAAAACAAGCATGATTCCTGCTCAAGTCACACAACTATTGACTGTTAATATCACTTGGCATGATGTGCCTAAAGCAATTAAGATCAGTGCCATATTGTTAGCATACAGGCTGGTCTGTGATCAATATTGTTCCTTTGGAATCGATTTAGACTTTTTGTTGCATGTTGGTTTAAGAAAGTCCTGAAATATCTTTGGTTATCAACAATCTTTCAATAAGAAATAAACACAAGAGACATAAAAGTAGCTCGAATGAAAGAGCAGCCCTGGTTGTTGTTCACCTGAGTGCCACATATTAAACGTTTTTGAATGCGCTCTGATTTTCACAATAGTATCTGCATGCTTGATTGTGCGTTTGATTCAAGGACGGTGAGTCACCCTTGTGCCTTATGTCATACTGTGCATTCTGTACTTGCACAAAATAGCCTATTAAATGACTACCACAGGATGACATATAAAGATATAAATATTAATAAAAAAAAAAACTTATTTTCTTCTCTTCAAATAAAAGATTGAGGTTAGTTTGTTGATTCAACGATGCTGTTTTTTTTTTTTTTTAAGAGTCGACAAAAAAAAATAGATTGAACACCAGTGACTAACACCAGTGACATAAGCATTCTATCACAGTCAGACTGATTGCATATTGTAAAACATGGCTTAATGAATACGTATTTTAATAAAGGAATTGTTCTATGATTCACCAGGAAGATAAATGACCAAACCCCAAGACATGGAACAGGAGCATAAAATTACCTATTACTGATTTACTCTGATCTAGAAAGTTGCCGGAGGTAAACCGGTGAAATAATAATATCTAATAGCGTGTGGAGTCTCACAACACAATAGAGGAATGTCTTTCAAAGGGACATAATTTACATCCAACAATTTAAACTGTTAGATGATCTAAAGATCTATAGAATTTCTCAGGCATTTGAAAAGGAATGCCATTATTATATTGTAAAATAATATGGGCTTATCAGTACTTTTGTTAATAACATTTCAGCTGCAGTCATTAATCTAAAAATGTCTAAGCAGAGGAAAGATTATGTACCTATAATGACAATTACTGGGCTTCATTTATCAATCTTTAAGTAAAGTATGTTGAAAAATGCCAAGTACCTATAAACTGCTAAATGTTTTCACAGCATAGATGATTTATTCTTCTGGGCAAAACAAATGAGCCAAGCCAAAAAAAATTTTCAAAATATTAATGGCCAAAATATCAAGCTTAACTGCAATCATTGGAGAGAAAAGGAGAAAGAATGGAACAGATGCTCTCCCGAGACCTACTGTGCCACCTTTTGCTTTTTTAACATTTTCTGCAGTTTGGGGAGAATCTAAGAACAGTGAAATTCACTTATATCGTCTACTTGCATGCACAGGTACAATCAACCATAAACTCCACGTTGCCTGAAGTTGTTGCTAAACCAATCAGAGTGCGATTTGGCCAATCCGAGGCTCCAAGCAGGCATCCAATCACGTCAGCATTTTCATGTCCTTTTATTAGATGTTCGAAAAGTGCACAAGTCAAAAAGTCAGAGTTTGGTGCAATCTGCACAAGCTCAAATATATTTGTGTGGATTTTATGTTTTGCCATTACACAATGGGTGACACGGGAGAAGAAATTGACTGATTTGGTTGCAGGCATGCAACATTTACAAGACGGACTATTCAAGAAAAGCTGAACATCCTGAGGAAATTTCAGCCGAAACTCAAAACAAAGTTCAAAACAGTTCCCTGTTCCCAGTTTCCCTGAACCATTTTACATTCCCTTTCCTTTACATTTTGCACAAAAACAAACAATTTGCCTTAATTTCAAAAAAAATTCACAAAAAATGCACTGAACATTTTATGAGGTTAATATCGACGCTACTGCTAGAGATGATGTATGTGGGAAGCAGAGCTGTGGCAGCAGTGAAAAGAGACTTGTTGAATTGTGTTTATTGGGTTTCTTGCTATAGAAATAAAGCCTTTTGACTTGAAATAAAAGCCTCTTGCCTTGGCTTGACTTGAAATGCTATTAATTCTCATTGCATGAGATTCCTGTCTGTGACATAGCTCTCTGTTATACTGTGTCTCTCTATAGTATTGATCGTTTCTATAGCCGTGGCATCATATTTAAAAGTATTAAAAGGTGGAATAATTCAGGTAGGACACCACTGATGGCCTAGGTGTAAAATGTGCGACCTCCTAGTGATCAAAATGTTTGATGCAAAATTCAGCACTTCTAAAATCACATTTGTGTAAAGCTGCTTTGAGACGATAAAAATGAATTGAATTGAGTTAAACATTTATTTAATAAATGTAATAAATATTTATTGAATTGGATTTATTTATTTTTTTATATCAATAAATATATTTATTTTTTTTTCATTTTTAATAAACATTTATTGAATTAAAAATGAAAAAAAAATTAACACTGGATGTGCTCTTTTTATTAAAAAGAAAATAAAAGAAAAAAAGAAAAAAAAGAAAACCTGACAAATGATCAAACCCACAAAAAATGTTATACAAATTTATTTTAGTTTTGGACAATACCATGAGTCAAAAAAACATGATAGCAGCTCATTCTCAGAATCCAATTAATTCCCTGCGCAATGGGTGTGTGCAGGGAATGCGTCGTTACATCAGTGTATTTTACGTGCCCTTGGTTTTAATTAAGTGCTAATTGGATTCCATAGATAACCTTCATATGCCCTGTCTCTAAGTATTGCAATACTACACATTGTCCACATTTTGTCTTGAAATCCCTGGTGATGCCACACAGTTCATCTCCATCCTCCAGAGAAAGGCAGGGCTTTGTGCCACATTTCCACAGTCCCCTTTTGCTGTCTGAATCATTAAATTCTGAAGCCCTTCATGGTCAAGATGGAGTGGAACAGCTGGCTTTGAGAATTATGAGCAATAAAAAGCAGAACTACATCAAAATATTTATAAGCTTTTACATTAATAAAGTACTGAGACAACTCAAACCTTAATTAAAGGTCTATTCTACATCTAATTTGTCATTACATAAAAAAAAAAAAAAAAAAAAAAAAACATGTAAAGGTGCATTTAAACATGTTATACCTGTACATCTGAATTTAAGTAGATGTGATCATGTAAATAATATATAAACATGTGGGAATGATGGTAAATAATTAAATCATGGAAAAAAATTAATGCAAAAAATGAAAATGTATTAATTATCAAGCAATTATTTAATCAATCAATTTATCGAAATCCAGATGAGAAAAAAAACATGAATTTTATTGAGGGAAAATCACTGTGGAAAAATCTGAGATATTTACATGAAAAAAATAAATTGAAAATAATAATAGGAAAAAATAAATCTTGAAAATGAACAGGTAAAAATACATATAACGTTAAAAGTACATCTAAAATATAGTACATTAGGGGTTGGGTGTTTGTTTCACATTCGAACATAAATGATATTGTGAGAAATGTAACATGGAAATAACATTACAAACAAATTAAATCCAATAATTAAATGTAAAAAAAATGGCGTGTAAAATATTAACAATATTAATTAATAATTTTAAAAGATATTAATTAATATAAATGTTAAAAATTGGGGGAATAATTTGAGATGATAAAAAGCTCAAAATACCTGAAACTAAATGAGCACGATAATAAATGAAAAAGGTTGAATCATGTGAAATGTAAATAAAAGAATGTGTGGAAATAAACCATCAAACTTAAGTGTACAACTACTAAACATAAATCCGATTTGAAAATATAAACACATACACTATACATATGGAAATGTGATCAAACCATGAATTTAAACATATATATAAATATACAATTATTGTGAAGTTGATGTGATTAGGGCAGCTGTGCATCAAATCTACCATTCAATGCAAAATCAGCATATCTGTTATCTAACCCTGTCCACAGGCATTGTTGCTTACATTCAAACAAGTCAATGCTGATCATTTCTGAACAGTTACACCGATTATGTAATTAGGTACAAACTCTGAATGTGTAAACTGAAAGATTAAGCATCAATTCAAAGGCATTAGAAGAGCAGAAAAAGTGACTCACTCGGGTATATTTGTATGCGACGAGTCAAAAGGAAGGAGGAATCAATTAGAGTGTGCGTCCCGATGACGAGGCATATGTGAAAAGATAGCAAATGGATCTTTAAATTAGCACGGGGAAGGAGGTGTGCTGCGATGTTCAGCTAACCACTCGACGCACACACCCCCTTACAGAGCATTGACATTAAAACACTTTGATGATCGGGAGGCTTTAAAGTCTTAATCCTACAAACGGCTTCTTTAGAAAATTCAAAGCCTCATCCGAGATTTGAATAATGCTCATACCAATCTCTCTCCAACTGCTACGAACTTTAGACACACACAAACACACACACCTTTTTTCCCCTCCATTTAGAAATAAAAAGAAAGGATAGCCCTCAGACATATCGCCAGATTTATCTTTCATACTGTAAGACATAGAAAGGATTGTGTGATGATCTAACTGACAGCCCTGCTCTATCCCTTCCTTAGGTAATCATCAAGGGGAATTAGCCGCTGGATAAAATTTCAAACCGTGTGGGTGAAGTCTTGCTTCGCTAAGTAATCTGGCACACAATTTTGCCTGCAGGAAGCAGATTGCTCTTTAAAAGTGTCAGAAATTAAAGCTCTTATAAATGGCATGCACTAAAGACCGAAGCACTTTCCACTGCCCACTGCCCAGTTTAATATTTTGTCATGGAAAAGATTAAACATGATTATTTATCAGAATGACTCGCATTTAGACCCTATTCATTAAAACCGAAATTATCCATAAACTACCGAGACAATATCAGCAACACATCAGGAGCGGGAATGAAACATTTGTAGAATTTGGCATGAATATCATCTGCTAGGTTAAAGTGATGATATTTGATGACACAATGATACTGACACTGGTTTAATTTAATTATGCTACTGAGAATTTGATGTGTAATAACTGCAACCATAGGGTTACCATGAGTTTTTTTTACAGCTGTATTTGCTGACATTGTTCAAAATCAAAATTTAAAGATAGTGAATTCAAATCTCAGCACCTCAAGTTGCAAATGTATCCTTTTATTGTTTTGTTCGATATTGTAGGATGCCCATGAGACATACCGCTTAAGCTATAGCAACTATAATCATTCTCTTACAGCCACTTGTTTTTTTTTTTTTCTTGAAGTGAATAAATGAAAAAAAAAATGCTACAAAACCTATTTACCACTCCACAATTCATCCAAACCAAGCCTGCAAAATGAACTCATAGCACAGAGCTGCCAAATCCCATAATCAACTCTCCACTGTGTATTTAGATGTGAATTGAGCATATGTGCAATTCTACTAATGCCATTTTGATTGAGAATCATGATTAACTAGACCTGCTCAGCATTTGTGTGTAAGTAAATGAGTGATGAGTGAGTGTGTGAGTGAGTGAGTGAGCAAGTTAGTGTGTAAGTGAGTGAGTGAGTGCCATTTTTATTAAGAAACATGATTAACCCGACCTGCTCAGCATTTGTGTGTAAGTGAGTGAGTGATTGAGTGAGTGAGTGTGTGAGTGAGTAAGTAAGTGATAAGTGAGTGTGTGAGTGAGTGAGCAAGTTAGTGTGTGAGTGAGTGAGTAAGTTAATGAGTAAGTGATGAGTGAATGAGTGAGTGAATAAGTAAATGAGTGAGTAAACAAGTTAGTGTGTAAGCGAGTGAGTGAGTGAGTGAGTGAGTGAGTGAGTGAGTGAGTGAGTGAGTGAGTGAGTAAGTAAGTGTTTAAGTGAGTGAGTGTGCACGTGAGTGAGTAGGTGAGTAAGTGAGTCAGTGATTAAGTGAGTGTGAAAGGATGTGAGTGAGTATAAGTGCGTGAGTGTGTGTGAGTGAGTGTGCATGTGAGTAAGTAAATAAGTAAGTGTGTGAGTGTTTGAATAAGTGAGTGTTTTAGTGACTAAGTAAGTGACTGTGTGAGTGAGTGTGTAAGTGAGTGCATGAGTGAGTGAGTGAGTAAGTGAGTGAGTGAATGACTTTGTAATTGTCTGTGTGAGTATGTAAGTGAGTGAGTGAGTGAGTGAGTGAGTGAGTGAGTGAGTGGGTGAGTGAGTGAGTGAGTGAGTGAGTGAGTAAATGAGTGAGTGAGTGAGTGAGTGAGTAAGTGAATTGGTGTGTGAATGAGTGAGTGTAAATGAGTGTGGAAATAAGTGTGAATACCTAGTGCTTCACTTAAAAAAATATTACACCAGCTATCCTTCACTGAGAGATTTAAGGCTACCAGTTAACAGAGACACTGTGGTAAACACAACAGCTTTGTGTGCTAGTCTAACTGGTAGAGGGACAGCAGTTCCACAGCCATGTGATTTTGAGCTCAGTGGTTTGCCACCACACATGCTGTTCCTCTCTGTTCAGAGTGCTAATCTGGAGAGCAATGGCTCTGGCTCATAGAACAGCAAACTGTGCTGCACAGAGATGAAGTATTCTCTCCTCTTCCATCTGCTACCTTACACAGTGCACTTAGTGCTGACTTAGCTGGACAGATGCTTCAGAAGCGCAAACACAAACCACTTGAAAGTGTATCAAGCAAACATAATTGTAACTGAGAAGGCATACAATAAAAAGATCGAAGCAAAAGATAACAGTGAGAAAAACAAGCAAGCAAGGACTCAAGCAAATTGTGAAAAGGTTCTATAAAAAAATTATTAATTGAACAATGTATTGCGAGTCTATCTCATGGTTAGAAGAACTGTAAAAGGTCTCTAGATCAAGACACAACATGTTTCCTCCTCTACTCTCTCCCTCCCACCCCTTCTCCTGCTGCGGCCAATCTGCCCATCATTGCAGTCCCACACTGCCTGGATGGGGATCTTGCCAAGGAGCAGGTGGAAGCGTAGCAGCAGATCTACAATGTAAAAAGCCCTGGCCAAAATCTCTAGAGAGGAATCCATTTGTGCCACCCTGATCCTTTTTCATCCATGCCACCCACAATGGCTAAAGCTCAAAGGACCGAGGAAGCTGGGAATCTGGTCCATCACCTTGTGTACCGTCTTGCCTTACTGTTTTCCCCTTAATTTCAGGGTCATGTGACCCACTAACAGAGTCACACCATTGGGAAGGATGAAGTGCGTGACGTGTGTGCGGTAGAAGGGCTAGTCAAGCGCAGTCTCACGCTTCTCGTGACACTCAGCGGATTATGTCTAAATAAAGCTTCCGCACTGTGTGATTCACATGGCCAGTGATCCCGAACACGAAGACACGACACTGCTCAGCTTCAGAGAGAGATAGAAAGAGTGAGAGAGAGAGAGAGAGAGAGAGAGAGAGAAAGAGAGAGAGAAGGCATTCGTCACTGAAGTGCCACAGCTTAGCAAGAATCTTGAATAATCAGTGGTTAAGCTGTCATCCCTACACTTGCACCTAACACAAACTCTTTTACTTACTAATCAAGCAAAACGTCACACATCCAGAGTACCAAATGCAGGGGAAAAAGGGAATCTGTATCAAATCTGCCTCTTTAACCATTTGCCTTGATTTTCCCAGAAGTGCTAATTATTATTAGGTGCTTAATTATTATTATTATTTACACAAAATGTACTTTATATTTTGCTTTTTAATATTAAATTGATATTTTGTAGATAGAGATATAATCAAGAAGATTTAATAGCGAGATAAACAAGCACAAGCTTTATGAGTGTATGCTATATAAATACGGTTATTATTATTATTATTATTATTATTATTATTATTATTATTATAATTATTGTCATCTAATGAGTCATAAACGTCATGCTCATTTATACAAAACCTTCACAAGGTCATTGGTTTTGTCCTTTTCCAGGCTTGAACTATGATACAAACTGGAGTAATTAAACTGGATCACAGACAAATGAACACCTTGGGAGATTCTACTTAATTACACATCCGGCGCCAACTGCCTTTTTTTCCTGACCTGTGAGGGAACGATTGGAGACATGTGCACGCTGTTTTCTCTTGATAGTCCCTGGGAATCACGAAAAGGCCCGAGCTTTACGACAGACTCCACCCCACTCTTCTGCTCTCAGACCCTGATTGATCTCATGGCCCATCGGTGGGTTAAATTACACTGCAGAGTAGCTCTGCACAAAGGGCTCCTGGATTTCACAGGCCATAATTCTGTACCGTCAACATCGTAAAGGTGCAGCATTTCACATCTCAGGCATTCGCACACACAAACACACACACAATCTCACACCTCAAGGCAGCTCTTTGAATAGTCTTATGAGTTATGTCATAAGCCTGATGCTGAAATCTTCATGGGAGGCCGTGGATAATCATCTTTGCGAGTTCACCCTTAGTATCGAGCAAGTGTGCACTACATTAACAAAATCTGTCCCTACAGCGAGTGTTAAACAAACACAGGAAAACAAGAACTATTAACTCTATTACTCTATTAAAGACAAAGCACATCCAGTTGAAAAATTTAGCGCAAAACAATTCACCATCAAGTTTCGACGGCAAAATGGATCTGACCCTCTAGGCCAGGCTACCACTGAGTTCTGGCAAAGAGAGTGAGAAAGAGAAGAGAAATGGCACGACCCATTCATACTGCAGCTCTGCCTATCCAACAGCACGGAAGCAAAAACAACATGGGATCCGGGGGAATAAAAAAAAAACAGCCAAAAGCACAAAAAGACCAGCTGCTTCAAGAGCATGGCTGTCAGTAGTGGGGAAAAAATATCTGTTTTGAAAGAACATTATAATATGAAGTCATGTTGCAAGTAATAACTTCTGCCTGAAAGTTTCTGTCATTCGTCGCACATCTGTCTGGACCTGATGGAAGTGTATAAGCACACAGATAAATACGTAACTGAAACTAATTTGGAGTGGTTTAGCAGGTTTATAGCCTCTCATCAATGACATTTTAATTTAGCACAGCTTAAAAATCTGGTCGGTATATGTGAGATAAGCTGGGTTCATTTTTAAGACCCGGCTTTGCAGCATAATTCCACCATGGAGTTGAAACAGGAGCACCATTGGAATCAGGACATGAAATGCAAATCCGTGTTTGACTGACAAGCCAAACTTTTTCAAGACAGAAACTTAAAAAAAATAATTTACTTATTACAGAAATGATTTTTCTTTGCAAAATATGCTTGTTGTGCTTGTCACTGAATGCGACTGAATTGTGATGAAAAATCGGATTTTCACCAGCATAGTACGCCATCTCTATTTTAAGGAAACACATTTCATCAGAATGAGTTGGAAATGTTTTTATTTCTGCTACTTTCTAACCCTGCCTTGACGTCTGCCTGTAAAGACCATGCTGTGTAATGAGGCAATTTAACAAATGAGCCAGCAAAAGAAGTCCCTTTGCGTAAACATTGCGAGCTACGTGAGATTTTCTCCACCACAGAACGTCACAATATGATCGCGTTGTTGTCGTATCGGAACAATCAAAAGCCTACAGAATTCGGTCTGTAATCAGATATCGATTCTTCAAATGTCTGAAATGCTTCTGCACTGTCACAGCTTCAAAACACAGAAGACCGCTGACACAGAACAGAACCAAAAGTTAAATAATCTTTCATTATTCAAATAAAATTGGTAGCAATGTTGGTTTTCCATTAGCAGATACACCAGGTTACGAATGTAACCAAATGCAATAAAAAGCTGGAATTCAAAATGTGCTAGGATTTTACTGCTGGCTGTACATTTAAGTTCAGGAATTCATAATTGCTGTTTATACAGAAAGATAGTGATGGGTTTTCGTCTATTCAGACGTAAATTATCCATTGAACTGCACACAACGGCGTTTTATTGAAAACCAATCATTAATGCTAAATTCCTCATAAAATGAACAGCAGCTAGAAACGAGCGGTTCTGAAAAATGTTGACGCACTGCTGTTTCTTGGATTTGACAGAGGTGGAGAGGAAGAGAGGGGGCAGGGTAAAAAAAGAAGCTCATAAATTACTTATTCAACATGGGATGTGATATAAGCTTCTGAAATGAAGCTTTTAGTCAAATACACTCCACACAACGTTGTGGGCTCATAATACAAGGCATTTATTTCGACAAGTCAGTGACACTGTTCTGATTGGAAAACCAATAATCATGAAAAGGAAAGTTAAAAAGAAAAAGGTTCTCAATACATAATCGGCTCACAGGGTGCACCACAATTTTTTTCCCCCTGAAAATGAGGCTGATATCACCACAATTACCCAAACAAACACTGAACCGAATCAAACGCACCATAGGAAATACCCATTTAACTCTCTAGGATTTAATCCCGCGCACGAGATTTTTAATGTGTGTCAACCCGCTAAGTTCCAGCTTCACTTCCTGCTTGGATCTGTCGACTGCCTGCGATGAAATAAAGCAGCTTTTTAATTTGAATAATCACTTGTTCTTTATCTCGCTGCTGGAAACGGGCCAGGGTGGCTGCAAAGGGATACTGGTGTTAATTAAGACACCTGTTCTTCTCTCAGTTTACTTGCCTAATCAATGCCTCCGCACTTCCAACATCCCCAGACAATTTGAGGTCTACGCTGCAAAACAAGCCTGCAGTCTCAGCATGATCATGATGAATAAAGCGTCCCATAGCTACACCCGACAAAGCACTTAGTGAAATTCAGCTTTTTCTTTTAAAAGGCCAAGATAAAGCAAATAGCATGTGAGAAACTGGAAAACGGCCAATTATAATAATGAATGGGCTACAGTAGAGTGCTGATTTTTCTTCACTATGCACATAATGTGAAATCAAGACTAACTACGTCTGGAGATCACGGCTTCAAGTGATACTGTAACGAAGACCACCGTAGGCCCAATCCGCACTAGTGATGGAGCGTGCTTGAGCAGAAGATCCAGTGCACTTGAGCATGTCTGTGAAATAAGTTCAAATCAGTATTGATAGTCTAATCACTTCTTCAGGAAAGATCTAATTGAAGGCAAAGTGCTATGGAGTGAACGATCAAGAACTAAGCAGTTTTTTTTTTTTTTTTTGTGCTGTGGCTGCACTGGTGTGTAGACCATGTTAACTGCCCATCTTGATTGAATCAGTCCTAGTCGTAAAGTAATTACAGTTTCTGCTACGTCATGCTGTTTGTCTTCTCTTTGTGCGGAAATCTCCTAAGCACATGCAGGGATCAGGTTTCAATTCTGAATATCTGCTTTCACATTGAGCCGTTTTAGCTGATGATTTTGTCTTAAAGCAACTTTAAATAAACAGTCACAGTAAGTTTTTACCTTGGAGCAAATTGGGGTTGCAGTAAAGTGTCTCACTCGGAGGCACTACTGCAAGGAAATGAAATCAATAAACATAAGCAGAAAAGTAATGATACCAATAAAACCACCACAGCAGAACTAAATTGAGCTGGTGCACGCAGTTGATACAATTTCTTTTCTTTTTTTATATTTCAGTAAGACGATGAAGTGTTTCCATAGTGGCCCAGGTGAAGTCACAGCTTGACAAGAGAAAGTTTGCATGAAGCACAATTTGGGCTCAAAAAGTGTGACAGCAAACATCCCAATCCCTCACGCCCCTACCCACATCCACAAGAGTGAAACTGCCAGAGGGAGAAGTTGAAAAACACCAGAATAGAAAGAGATAGTGGGAGTGTTAATGTGTTTGTTAGAGTGTAATATGCTGGGAAAAGCGGGCCAAAACAGCATGCGAAATAAAGGCCAAATTTGTACAAATCAAGATAAAAAAAAAAGAAGAAGAAGAGAAACGCTATTATACCTTGTGAACAGCTGGAGCAGCTGGAGCAGCTCTGCAACCTGTCATGTTAGTGCGGCTCCTTACCTGCGGCGGTTGAGACGGGATGGTGAAGAGAGGAGAGTCAAAGGGGCTGATGGGTACAGGGTCCAGGCCGGTGCAGTCCGGGAGGGAGGAAGGATGGAGTGACAGGGAGCAGGGAGACGGGAAGGCCAGAGGGGGAGAGGAAATGCTGCTCCTCTTCCTCTTGCTCTCTGTGCTACAGACACACACACACACAGTGAGACACACACGCAGGCACGCTTTCTCACTCTCTCTCTTTCTCTCTCACACACACACACACACACACACACACACAGAAGCACGCGTGGGCACGCACACAAGAGGCAGACACCAATACCTGCAGCCAGTCAAATAAGAGGAGAGCAAAGAGTCCCCTGTATGCACTCGCACTCCGGCACTAGGAGGAAAGACACAGCTCGCCTCCCACTCTCTCCCAGGAGCCAATCACATGCCAAAAAGCTGCTTCTCCAGTGTCCAATGGGAGCCCAAGCCGCCTTATCCTTGTACCAGCCAATAAGTGGAATAGCTCATATCCAATCGGAATAATGAATCCGAGAGCAGTGCGAGGCTTCCCTTTCTGAAGGACAGACTGAACGGTGCACTCAGCCAGCGAGTGTGATTTAAGACTGCAGCTGACATTAGAGTAATTAGGTTGTGAGGCACTTAACCCACCACAATAACACCGCATGCTCCACTGCAGAACTGGCAGAAAAGCTTCTCCACATCCACACAAGGGCTCCTGACAAAGTCCGCAGGACTTGATCATGCACAAAACAAAAGCAGCAGGGGCAGCGAAAAGAAACAAATCTGACCTAACGCACTCATGTTACACACTGCATTAAGTCCTTGTTTACTATACATTTATTACACTTTTTTTTTTCCTAACAGAGACATGGCATCCCAAATATGTGACTAAAACCCAAGACGCAAAAGTGAGCCAATTTCATAAAGGCTTATTTTATTTTGCAGATCGATTGCAGGGCCCGAGCTCCCAGCATGATACGTGATCAATGGCATGCTGTCAGAATGATAAATGAAAAGCATGTCAAGCTTCAGTTCCTCTGCACTGCAGGAAGCGAAGCTCCAGAGACAGAAGTGTAATAAATGTCCCGTTATTAACAAGGCACAAAGATCAGGGCCGTCTCTCTGTCCTTCTTTCTTTCAGGTAAAGCTCTCGGGAGACACCGGGACTGAAGATGTGGAGAAAAGTGCCAAAACTGTTTTTCCTGCTGAAGACACCAGCTTAATTCCAGACCACGAGGCTCCAGGAAGTGGTGAAGTTTACGAAAACAGAAAAATCAATGAGGCTATCAATACAGGAGTGCATCATGTTATGGGCCAATACCACACAGTGTTGTTGTGCTGAGCACCCAATCATGACTCAGCAACGATGTCGGTATAGTGCTCCATTAGAGCTGTCCTTCTGTCTCACCCGCTTTTATTTTTCCCCACGCACACCTACACGCTCCACAGACAGGACAGATTCTAGTGGCTACCTGGCAAGGTGTCACAAGGACCCCAGATTTAATGCAAGAAGAAAGAATCGGCATTCTGGATGAATTTTGTTCACTTTGTACGACTGTTTGAGGAAAAGGAAAAAAGCTTCATTAAAAATGCATGAGAGATGGGAGCAGATGTCACATTGAATATGCTTCCAGCTGCAGATATATTGGTACACAAGAACCTCAGACAAGGGTAGGTACGTACCAGTGAACTTAACACTTAAGAGCGAGTGGGAGTATGTGTATGTGTGTTGTGAGAGGTGGTGAGTTACAAGAAGCACATAGGAGAAGCTCATAAGAGAAGTGTCTCAAATGCAGCTTTTAAAGAATGCTTCAGGACTTCAGATATTTAGTAAATAAGGTTAATGAGATCGTTTATCTAAGGTGTTCCTCCTCATCATCATCATCATCATCATCTACATCTACATGTACCAAGCATGTACATTTTTTTCCCCCTTTAATTCAGACTTTATTAATATTATTTACGGGTGATACGCAAAGGCTGAGTGCATATGGGTGACTGCTGACATATTGGATGATGACAGGAGGAGAGCTCATTAAAAATGCATGGATTCAGGGGTAGTCATGCTTTAAATGTCATACCTACCAGTGAGAAAAGCCACTGTACATAGTCACATGTGTTATAGTAAGTAAAATATTTCCGTTATGTTTTTTTTTTTTTTATGTGTTACCAGTATCAGAAGGTTAATAATGCATAGTTATCTGTTATAATACAAGTCATTTTTAGATCACATTCTTTTCACTGTGACATTTTCAAATCTATATAAAATTCTTTACAACGTAAAAAAATTGACATTTGCTATATTTTTATTGGGTCACGCAACCATTTGAAAAACTGATGTCCGCTGTCAGCTGATATGTCTGATGGTTCCTTCTGATCACTGGTGTCTGTTCGTATGATTTGATGGCACAGGAGCAGCGTGGACATTTTGACAGTTTGTATCTGATTACAAACCTATAAAAGTCTATTGGGCTTCGGACATTTCACTTTTTTGCACTGTGATCAAGACAACTTGATCCAAGCCTGACATTAGATGTGCTGGAAAAAAAGTGTATACTTGGCTAGCAAGGTTTTAGACATCTTCAGGCAGACTGACTGCTCTTACACACCACTAATGGATGTTCAACTGGCTTCCTATCCAACACACTGCAGGCAGAAAGCCAAGGTTAGCTTACAAATGAAACAATTTCCATTTAATTCTTTCAAATATTTTTCTCCTTACAGTTGAGGTGTCAGACTATATTATTGATTTGGGTTTTTTTTTGGGTTTTTTTATGCCAGAATTCAGCCATTAAACTGGAAATTGCAGACCACTTCACATATAACGTCTTTAATGTCTATGAATTGATGAAGCACATCAGCAGAAAAATGACCTATATGACTTGTTATATGACTAGACTTAACTACACCCTATACCAAAGCTAGTTTTCTAAAAGAAAATTATAAATTGAACTGTTTAAAAGTTATACACTATTAAAATCCAATAAATCTAATAAATGTTTTATTTTTATTTTGTGTATTGTAGCAAGTTTCTGGATGTTTTTCTGTTATTATATATATATATAATTTATTTTTTTTATTATTTTATTTTTTTTGGTGGAAAGCTTCAATTTCCTTAAAATACTTTTATTGATCCCACCTAAAGTAATTTACCTATTTCTTCTCTACAGAAAAAAAGCTAGTTTTAAAAGTTTATGTTCAAAAATGTTTGCATTTCTTCAGATTTCTTCTTTTTTTAAATGTCTCCATTTCAAAACAAGCATTTAAAACGCTTTTTATATTTTTGTGATATTTCCCTGTAAACAATTTAGATTTTATAGTATTTGTTTAAGCAATCAGTTATCATTTTTTATTCCAGTGTGCATTTTCTCAAACTCAGCAAAAATAGAGCTGCATGGTTCTGACCTTTATGGGTTTCTGTTTTTTTTTTTTTTTTTTTTTTTTTTTTTTTTTTTTTTTTTGTT
>MU551688.1:993767-1116941 GCA_024362625.1 Silurus asotus | reverse complement strand
TTTTTTTTTACCACCAAAGTAATGTACTTAAATGAAAGGTTGGATTTTTCTCTTTTTTTGCATTTGGGTTCTATGTTGTTTTTTAAAAAAAGGAGAATTTTTTGAAGTCCACGACCACATCTTAAACAGGGGTGCCAATAATTGTGGAGGGCACTGTATATATATATATGTATGTATCACCATTGGAATTTTTCTTATTTTCTTATTCCAATATTAAACATGGACAAATAAAAACATTTTTATGATAGGAAACAACAGTTTACCATCTAATGAATTCTCATGATGGCAGCAAACAGAAGCACGGAAAGAAATGCTCCATATTTCCTATGATGCAACACTGCAGAAAGGCACAGCATTAACCCATTCAATCCTATTCTTTCAGCTTTATGAATACACACATTGTACAGTCTTGTGGCTTACTGTATATTGTGGCTTTTGCTGTAAATATTACTTTAGCCTAAGTTATTCTTGTTGAAAAGCTAAAATCCAATTGGGAAATTGTTATCAGCATTAACCCATTCAATCCTATTCTTTCAGCTTTATGAATACACACATTGTACAGTCTTGTGGCATACTGTATATTGTGGCTTTTGCTGTAAATATTACTTTAGCCTAAGTTATTCTTGTTGAAAAGCTAAAATCCAATTGGTAAATTGTTATCAGCAGATCAACTAGTCCAAGAGTATAAAAAAAACACAATAGTAAAAATCGTATACATTTTTGTAAAAACTTTACTTGTTATATGCTTGTTTTTTGGCAATATTTTGGTATCAAATGTTTAACAGCTTTTTTGCCATGTTAATAATATATTTATTAAAACATTAGTATTTTGCCATAAATGTCACAGCATTCTCATTCTCAAGGATTGATAAGATAAAAATTAAATATAAAAGTATAGATAGTTGATAATATCTAACTTTACAATGATCATCTCATCCAGTCATGTGGGCAGCCATGTAATACACAGAATTTTGGCAAAACAGGTCAAGATGATTAAAGAAAAAAGTTATTTTAGTGACTCTGACATTAACATAGTGTTGGTGATAGCTGAGTTGGATTTAGTTGAGGAGTATTTCCAAGACTGTTCATCTCCTAAGGTTTTTACGAATGTGGAAGTCTACAATCTACTGTGGAAGGCTACAAATCAAAAGTCAAAGAAAAAATAATGTTCTCTGTTGCTAACTACATAACAAATCCAAAATCAAATAAACATGATCATTTTGCTCTGGTTTCATTGGACACATGTGTGGGCGTGATTAGTATAGCAGGATTGAGTTATATTATGCTCAGAACTAATGCAAAGTTTAACTGGACAACGATCCAATGTCTTATGAGAGTTTTTTTATGGCTGCAGAGCAAGAGTTATTACTTGAAGGTTATAAAGAAATTAAAAATCGTATTAAAACGCCACAAAAACAAGGACAGAGCTGGCAAAAACGTTACTAAAAGATTAAATGTGTGTTACATGATTTTTTAATGATTTTAGCACTGCCACTACACAACCTTTTAGAACTTAAAAACAAGTCAAAATGAAATACAAAAACATTCTTCCAAGGGGGTCCAACAAATTAATCAGAAAAATGATTCCCCTCAAGGGAAATATAATACCTTTCCAAAGCAACCCATTATGTTGCACTAAAAGATCCAGCCAATCTTGCATTTGTTGGATTTAGAAAGCTCTCCCTATTATTCTCGCCCTGTTCACAACAGGTTGCTCTTGTAAAAATGAAAAGGACATGGCTGCAAACGGTTTCCATTATCACCTCTGCTTATAATTCTGTTCATGTAAAATAAGCCAGGTGAAACGTGTTTGAGTTTAAAGACTATGACGACAACAACAGTATGAGCTTTGAAGACCCAAACTTATCAGCAATACAATCAGCTAATTGAGTAGTCCGTGTACGAAAAAAATGGGCCCTAGCTCCCATTTTTCAAGCTACAGTTAACCACATTTGTTGCCTTTTTTGTGTTTTGCAATCTGAGATACTTTTCTGATCACCAGGGTTGCAAGCAATGGCTATTTGACTTACTGTGGCCTCCCTATTAGTTCAAATATGAATCGTCATTCAATTCTGACATTTCTTATTAACAAGGTATTTTCACATAATATGCTTATTGGATAAATGAATGAATATGCAATTGTACAGATGTTCCTAGTAAAATGGAAAGTGAGTGCATGTTAATATGCAGCTAAGGACAAAGGTTGTGCTCCAAATATTTTTATTTTATTTGTACCTATTTTAAATAAATAATTGACTTACTGCTGTTGAAATTCCAGTGCAGCCCTTTTCTTTTACATGTTTAAGCTTAAAGGGAGTGCTTCGGTGTTGTGAAAGACCTAATATACTGTAAACCAAGCTCAAATTATGCTAAAGGATTCATATCAATAACCGATCAAATAACATCGATTACACAAGAAGTATTACCAATTCTGTGTTCTTTTTTCAAGTGAATGGTGAAAATATTTATTCAGTGCCATGTAAAAATGTTGAAGCACATAACCGTTACAAAAAAAAATAAAAATTGTGAGTTCCAGAGGGCCATACTTATAATAACCACCTCTACACCAAAGTTAGCATTTGAGATTTCACACAGAAGTATTATAAAAGCATGTCATTTCATAAATTACTCTCTGTACTGAACATACAAATCTAATTTTCAGAAAGCAGCAACTGAATGAGTTTCCCACTTAGTGGTGAATGACTGCATAATGGTTCTGATTTTTTGAAAAAAAAGCACCTTTACTGATCTAAAAATATACTGGAGACTTTTTACATTTCCTGTATAAGTGGTCCGGAATGCATAAAACCAACAACAACAACAACAACAACAACAATGACAACAACAACAACAACAGGGAGAAAAAAAATCCATATTATTATTTTTTTCACTCATATAAGATTCTGACCCCCATAGTCAACATACAGGTGACATTGTGGATAAGAAAAAGGTTTTTCAAGGGGCTAAATACTGAAGTATGCACAAAAAAAAGTTTTGTGGTCATGATTTAGCAAAAAAATCCTATTTGTAGAATAAAACCATATTCTATGTTTTAATTTTTATCATTTATGGCTTTGTTGTTTTGTTTTTCGCACAAAATAAATATTTACTCTCTTTGTAAAATCTAAAATGGTTTTAGACATGTCCGCCCCTTTAATTTTCAAAAATCCCTAATTGAAAATGGAAGCATACAAAATAAAAAATAAAAAATAAAAAAGTTATGCAAAAATATGTAGCTAAAACTGGTTAAATATACCACTTAAGACATTTTTTTATAAGGAGACATAAAAACCAACAGTAACAACAACCATTTCATATACAATTTTATATGGAAAATACATTTAAAAACCCTGCCTCTCTGCATTTCCTGTCCTCTCTGGTTCAAACCCCTTCTGGAAAATATGTGCCAATGCCGGGAGACAGTGCCAACAGCCTGTCTTGTTGGCATTATATAAGGAACCAGAGGACAGTGGGCAGCCTCTCTGTGATGCAGACCCAGTTCCTGTCTAAAAAAAAAATTATAAACAGGGTGGAAAATTGGAAAAAAATATATATATTTTTTAAATCTGCCCAAACAGTTAAACTAATGCGATCTGCATTCTAAATATGTGTTGGACTACTTCTTAGACTGTGTGATGTAGCTGTTCTCAATGCACAGCACTATGAAGTTGTTGGAGCAGCTGCTAGGTTTCTGCTGTAAGAGCTGGCCAGCCTGCAGAGACGAGGCCAGACCCATCACGGCGTGATCCGACGTCCTCCACGTCTCACAGTAGTTATCCATTTGACGGTGACCCTTACCACTGGATCCATGCCAGACCATCTTCTCTGGCCTAAAGCACAAACGCGCACACAGGAAGAGAAATATTAATCTACAGAATGAAATAAAACATGTAATGCCACAAGCAGAGTCAAGAAACGAGAAGGGGTGGGGGATTGCTGAAGGGTTTCGTTTTGTCCTGTGTAAAGGTGACTTAGGTGTCTTTACAGTGCAGTAATGCTGATGCATCACTTTGGGGAAGTCTGTACGTGGCTTCGGGGAGAAGAAAATGTCTATTTTATAATCTAACTTTTATGTAGTGGCACAAGTGGGACTGGCCTTATACTAATATAGAGTACAAATTCAAAATATCATGAAGTATTAAATACAAATAAAATCCATTTTATCAGAAGTAAGATCAATGCAAACATGACTATGTATAAATAACTACATACAATAAATAAAACCAAATGGAAAGAAATCTGGCCGCAGTTAAAAGTGAGGTATGCTGTACGTAAAGTCTAAGGCTGTTGTCTTACCAAGCACTGTCCCTGAGAATATCTCTGCCATCAAATGAATATATGGGTATGTTGGTCTTCATCCTGCCTTCTGAATCACCAAACAGCGAGTCCCAGCTGCTATACAGCACTTGGTCCTGCAGAGAATAACATCAGCACAACACTGACCCATGACCAAGCAAAGGGGAAGCCAAATGGCTCGGTTCACCGCATTCACTGCTAACACACCCAATTCAGCAACTAAAATTAGCTGATGAGGGCAGAGGGGAAAAAAAACACTAAAGAGTACCAGGACTGCGGGTGGAAAGCTCTAAATAAATATAAAAAATTCTCTTAGGAAAAAAACAAATAAAGTAAAAAATAAAGCGTAAACAGAAGAGTAGTATAAAATTGGGGTTCTTTTTTATATAATTGGGGTTCCTTTCAATCATGGATATGACTATCAGCATTTAATTAAAAGTGAGGGATCAGTCAGATGACACTCCGTTATAATAGGACACGTACCTTGAGGTTGACAAGAGGAAGTGTGTTTCTGTCAGATTTTCGAACAATGCTGTAAAGATCCTGCAGTTTGGAGGACAGGAAAGCCCTGAATGTTCCTTTCAGGCCTGCAGCACGTGCTTGCTGGAAGCACAGGAAGTCAGCGCCACGGATGCCCCTCATGTTCCCCACCTGAGGGCTGTTCAGGGCGATCAGATGCAGCTGTTCACACAGAGAAACCACATGCCATTATACACAAGCAATTCCAGCCAAAACAGAATTAAAGACACATTTACTGTATTTATTAAAAGCCTGGGACTGCAGAACTCAATAGGACTACATATGGGACTTTGTTAAGCATGTGTAAATTATACAGACAGATGCACAAAATGGACACTATTCTATTTTGGGGGAACGACTGACCATCATACCCATATATGAGCCTTCTACAAAGCTTCAACATAACCTGCTTGACCTTATTCATTCTTTGTGGCTAAATAAATCTTGATTTAACTTTTAATTAAGGAGTCTCCATTCTCAGAGCTGTATTTTTCCACTACAAAAAAGCTTTCAGGACATATATATTTTATATAAAAAAACGTTGTTCTTTTGGGCTTCTGGGTATTTCTTTTTCAACAACACCTCACAGAATATAGTCTACTGAGAAAATGAATGTTTATAGCTGCTCTAACTTGTCTCACAGACATTGCACATTGTATTTAACTATAAATTTGGGAGAAAATATAATGTGTGTGATCAATCAATTAAGAATTGGCAAAAGTTTCGGCGAATTTAAAAGGGTATACTAACGTTGAAGCAGAAGAAAATAGTTGCCGCTTTTTACTGCATCAGTTTATCATCATCATCAGTGAAAAATCTACATGATGACATAATTCTTGCTCTTTTTACAATTAAGCGGTATGAAGTAAAAAATATTACACAAAAGGTTTTTGATGGCTAATAAGAAAGCCTTTTTAACGAATTAAACAAAAAATTACATTGCAATTCACTTTTTTTTTCTTAAAAGGGCCATTTTATTAACTAAAAGAAAATATATGTGGTTGCAAGCTTACCCCTGGTCCTGATGTGTGTTCATGAGCCTCAGGCTGATGGACAGGTGTGCTGGGTCTGTGAATATGGGTACTGGGGTACCTTTCTGGTGGTGCAGGAATGTACTGATGCTCAGTGAGGGGTGGATACCTATGATCCGGCTGAGGGGGGTACCTGGGGACTGGGTGAGAGGAATAGTGTGTGTTGTACTGTGGATCAACAGCTGTCTGAGAATGCTCGCTCTCTGGTTGCTGGACTGGAGTGTCAACAACATGCGAGTAATGCTCTGCTCCGTTATTTGCTGAGTGGCTCTGAGAGTAGTGCACTACCGGGGGAGGCTGTACCGCTGCCACCTCGTTGTTCTGTAAATAGAGTGTTCGACAGTAATATGTGTCACTTAAATCCAAACTGTTCTTTCAATGGTGCACCATTTAAGGTCTACATTTAAATGCGTTTTAATTTCCTTGCTTGAGTATTAGCCGAAGTTTACTTCGCTTGTTAATCTACTTACTGAATCTCTGTAGAGGGAGCTATAACCTCCAAGCTGAAAGAAAGCAGAAATTTATATTTAAAAGTGTGAAATAAATGTTTCTTTGCGTATATATATTCATCAGCATTTTGTTATTCTTAAAGGCAAAAGAACCATACCATGACTTGTTTGACGCCATCACGGACTCTGAGATAGAGGTCGCTTTTGTCCAACGTGTAAATGAGAGCACCCTCTGGTTGTCTCTGTGCTGTTGCGAGCATTAAGTCAAATGTTCTCAGTATTATCACCTAGAAAAAATATTTTTGTTATTGGAAGCTTTTATCCAAAGCAGTTCAGTTGTAGGTATTATATAGAGATAAGAGCTGGATACTGAATTGAGACTTTTTTTAGTAATAAATCAAAAGAGACCTAATAAACATTTTTTATTGCAGTATCAGGTGAAACTGAGAATTACTAAAAACTCCAGGCATTTTACTTACTCCAGCATTCTGGCCAGGCAACCCAGGAGAACCAGGAGGACCAGGAGGGCCAGGAATACTGACTGCTGAATGAAAAAAAAAATCTTAAAAAAAATACAAATCAATATAATACAGAAAGTAAAAAATATAACAGACCAGTTTTGAACGAGAACCACATTTTTGTATTGACAATATTAGAATGCTTTCTTTTTAGACTTACAAGGTCTGTGAGCACCAGGTAATGAGGGTAAACCAGGTGGCCCAGGAGGTCCAGGTGGTCCTGGGAGTCCTGGATGGCTATTACCAGGATATCCTGGTGGACCCTGTGGACCAGGAGGCCCTTGAATAGAGTCTCCTTTAGGACCCTTCAAAGAAAAGTACAGGTAAAAGAATCATTAGGTTTTGTCCCCATAGAATCCAAAGAATAACCAACAAATATGCATTTTAGTGCCTTCTTTTTTTAAAGATTTTTTAATAAAAGTCTTGCTAATGAGCTGAATCACAGGTGCTGAGTAGGTTGCCTAAAATCTCAGACCTAAATGTATGTATATCAAGAGTTGCAGCACAAACTTGTTGAAGACACAAAATAATGCTTGCTAAGCACCTGGAATTAATGTTCAATGAACTAGAGCTGTGCTTGGAGCCTACTGAATGCACCTGCATAAAATGCTTTGCAAAGCTAGTATTAAATTAACCAGGAAAAAAGAAAAAAAAAACAGTAACAAAGATAATCTGTAGTAAACAAAGTATGCCAAATAAAAACTTATATTCATAACTGTTATCCCACTAACTACTTCTTCTTCTTCTTTCAGCTGCTCCCATTAGGGATCACCAAAGCGGATCATCCGTCTCCATACCACCCTGTCCTCTACATCTGCCTCTTTCACACCAACTACCTGCATGTCTTCCCTCACCACATCCATAAACCTCCTCCTTGGCCTTCCTCTTTTCCTCCTACCTGGTGGCTCCATCCTCAGCATTCTTCTACCAATATAATTCATGTCCCTCCTCTGCACATGTCCAAACCATCTCAATCTCGCCTCCCTCACCTTGTCACCAAAACATCCCACATGCGCTGTCCCTCTAATAAACTCATTTCTAATCCTGTCCATCGTCGTCACTCCCAACAAAAACCTTAACATCTTCAGCTCTGCTACCTCCAGCTCCACCTCCTGTCTTTACTCAATGCCACTGTCTCTAATCCATACAACATCGCAGGTCTCACCACAGTCCTATAAACTTTCCCTCTCATTCTTGCAGATACTCTTCTATCACAAATCACTCATGTCACTTTTCTCCACCCACTCCACCCTGCCTGCACTCTTTTCTTTACTTCTCCAACACACTCTCCATTACTTTGGATTGTTGACACCAGGTACCTGAACTCATCCACCTTCTCCAGCTCTTCTCCCTGCAACCGCACCACTCCACTGCCTTCCCTCTCATTCACACACATGTACTCTGTCTTACTCCCACTGACTTTCATTCCCCTTCTCTCCAGCACATATCTCCACCTCTCCAGGCTCTTCTCAACTTGCTCATTACTCTCACCACAAATCACAATATCATCCGTAAACATCATAGTCCAGGGAGACTCCTGTCTGACCTCGTCCGTCAACCTGTCCATCACCACTGCAAACAGAAAAGGGCTCAGGGCCGATCCCTGTCGTACGCTTTCTCCAAATCCACAAATACACAATGCAATTCCAATATGCCACTAACTACTAACTAATTTTAATGAAGAATAGGCTTATATTTTATTGATTTTTGCATTATGGTCAAATGTGTTCTAAAAAATGTCACAAATGTCCTACATTTTTTATTTTATTTAATTATTTATTTAATTTTCTTTTTGCAAATTGATCTATATATACTATATATGATCTATGTGCTTTGACAAAGTTTGCAAAATTTGCGTAAAAAAAATAAAAATAAAATCTTTTATAAACAACCGTTATTAAAACCTTTTCCAGATTTTTTCCTAATTCACATAGATCCTACATTGGTCTTGCATCATAACACATTTTATTTCTGAAAATATAAATAAGAGCTACAAGATTATCCACCCCTGGCACAACATTTTAAAAAAGTATATTATTAAAATTAATGTTTGATTGACTGTTTTATCATGATAGTCAAATTCATTTCTTCCGTTATGCAATCTGTTATATATATTTATCTCCTATGAATACAGTAGTGAAAATAAATATAATTCACATGAAAGAAAATGACAACAAAGATGCTTTCAAAAATACTAAAATGAAACATTTCTACCTGAAATAACACTTAATAGATCCATTTGTTATAAAAAATAAAAAAAATGTGCCCAGAAACAATTTGTGCAATTCTCCAAGTTGGGCAAAGCGTTCTAAACTGGGCATTTTGGAGAATCTGCCACACTTCTCCTAGAGGCTGTCTCCCTTGCATCTGTATTTGAATGCAAAACCCAGTCACCTTCATTATAGTATGTATTTTTTTTTTGTGTGTTTTTTTTTGTCTGAAACCTGGTCTGTTACATAATACTTTTCTTTGCCTAGATAAAAAACTTTCTCTGTAAAAAATTCAATTTCTCATGCTTGAAAAGGTAAAGTTTGGAATGTTTTTGTACTTAAACAATACAAAAGACATAAACAAGAATAAACAAGAACAAATCTTGTACTGTACAAATAGGGTACACAAGGTTACACAACCTGTCTTTGCAAAAAATTGCACAAGCCATATGTCGGGCTGCAGTGTCTGGTATAAATCAGGTAGTGCCCAGTTTATAGCACTGTTAGTGTTAAATTGAGTGTTAAAATGGGTAAAACAAGTGACCTGAGTGCCTTTGAACATGGCATGAAAGTAGGTGGTAAAAAAACAAAGAAAGAAAATAATTGCATCTCAAGTCAGATGCATCTGATGTATATTATTATTAAGTATATTTAACATTTTATATTAATCTGGGCTTACATTAAATAATAAAAAAAAAAGCTTAATATTAATACTCAGTTTCACAAGAATTAGTACACCCCTCACATATAATCATCATGTTCATGTTTTTGTCTGCTTGTCAAGAACATATTAATTTGTGTATCATGTATTAGAGCAGTTAGAATTTGGTGCATTGAGTAAAATTTTCTCATACTGACCACTGGATGTTCAACATGGCACCTCATGGCAAAGAACACTGAGGATTAGAATTGTTGCTCTACACAAAGATGGCCAAGGCTATAAGATCAGTAACACCCTGAAACTGATTTACAGTACAGTGGCCAAAGTCATAAAGAGGTTTTCCAAGACGCATTTCACTTGGAACAGACCTCGCAAGGGTCCATAAAAGATGGGTGCAGATGCAGAAGCCGCTTCAAAAAACAGACGCATGAGTGATGCAGCATTGCTTTAGAGGTTGCAGAAGCGGAAGGTCCGCTTGTCGGTGCTCAGACCATACGCAGCACACTGCAACAAGTCAGTTTGCATGGCAAAGGAACCCTCTTCTGAAGCTGGCTTACTAGAAAGCCTGCAAACAGTTTGCTGAAGACAACCTGTTCAAGAGCATAAATTACTGGAGCCATGTCCTGTGGTCTGATGAGATTAAGATCAAATTGTTTGGCTCAGATGGTGTTTAGCATATGTGGCGACACCCTGGTGAGAAGTCAAGTCAAGTCAAGTTTATTTCTATTTTCACAATGGACATTGTCTCAAAGCAGTTCAACTGATTTTAGGAATCAAGGTGAATGAAGTGTATTTATCCCTGATGAGCAAGCTTGTGGTGACTGTGGCAAGGATGGGAGACTCCCTTAGATGTTATGAGGAAGAAACCTTGATAGGAACCAGACCAAAGAAAATTCTGTCCTGCCTACAGTCAAGCATGGTTGTGGTAGCATCATAGTCTGGGGCTGCATGAGTGCTGCTGGTACTGGAGAGCTGCGGTTCATTGAGGGAAACATCGATTCCAACATGCACTGTGACATTCTGAAGCAGGGCATGATGCCCTCCCTTCAGAAACTGGTCTGAATGGCAGTTTTCCAACATAATCAAAAACACCACAAGGTGAAGCTGAAGATAATGGAGTGGCCAAGAATGTCTCCAGACCTGAACCCTATTGAGCACCTGTTGGGCATCCTCAAGTGGAAGGTGAAAAAGCGCCATGTGTCTAACATTCGGCAGATCCGTGATGTCATTATGGGGGAGTGGAAGAAGATCCCAGCAACAACCTGTGCAGCTCTGGTGAATTCCATGCCCAAGAGGATTAAGTCAGTGCTAGAGTTATTTTCAGAGGACAGTAAATCTATAAATCTTTAAAACAGCTGTCACCTTGTAATCCTGTAGATGAAAACTGACTGAAGCTCTGTGCAATAATACAGTTCCATAAACAGGCAATTACAGTTCAAAAATACAAGTACACACATCCTTCACTCAAGCAGAAGTACAGATACTCATGTTTCAAAAGACTGTGGTAAAAGTTTAAATACTAACTATACTTTTCCACTCAAGATAAAGTAAATAAGGTTGGGCTCTGACATGCACTTGAGTAAATAGTCTATAATATTACTATCTGTTTTTGTGTCACGCTGTTAACTGGACCTTATATCGAAATAATATATTAATACAAACACCTGATGAATGTATCCAGGCTGAACAACCATCATAAAGAACACAAGCAAAGAAAATATGATGATCAGGTAATCAGGAATGTCTCTGCTTCACTCGTTTACATTGCTGACTCCCTCCGTCTCATTCATATTAGCTTTATACTTTTTGTTGCCTTCTCCCTTTCTCGTTGTTAGCTTCGTAGGCTAGCCTACATCTGTGGTGCGTGATAGCCAGGAAATTATGGCACACCAATGGTAGGTTGAAAAAGCCACGCAATGACGAGAAATAGATTGATGGGCTGAAAACGGCATGCAAAACCTTAAACATTTTTCTGTATAGCTTACAGTTGAAGCACACTTAAATTACATTCAATAATACAATCAGGTGCACAGTAAGTCACAGTGAGGTTATGTTTCCCAAACCCTTCCCACAAGGTCTTACAGGAGGTCCTGGTGGTCCCTGCACGCCTCCGTAGTGAGGACCATAGTGACCACCCGGCTCGCCCTTTTCTCCTTTCGTTCCAGGCTCTCCACTATCACCCTTCAGCTCTCTCTGCGTTAATGGACAACACAAACACCCATGTCTCAGCACACAACAGCCCCACTATGATATAAATCTATTCTGTATATATTCTCCATTAAAAAGTAACTGACCTTTAAAGTGTAAAGGTCCAAGTTGCCTAGACAACAAAATGGATAACAATGTGTAAACAATTGTAAATGTAAATAACATGTAATGTTATTAGTGTAATGTAATTAAAAAAACATCTTAGGAGTTACATATCAAAACAATGGTTATGTGATAGATACCTGAAACCCCAGGGATACCAGGAAGTCCAGGGTCTCCCTTATCTCCTTTCACACCTAGGGAAAAAAAGATGAATAACATAAAAAAAAGTCACTACATCAAAATGCTATTCGAGTCCAGCTGATGGCTGCAGCCTCTTTAACAAGTGTCTGTATTCTTTCTGCATCACTAAGCAACTAAATGTTTTAACAATGGCCCCCTACTTCGAAAACCATTAACAAAGGAAATAAGAGGGGGTTAAAATAAAAAGGTCATCGTTGCTGGCATTGGCCTCCTTGTAATTTAGCACAAAAAACTTGTGCTAATGTGCACAACAGCTCACCTTGATGAACTCTTCCAGTGTCTTCATGTCTCTAAAATTAAACACAAAGGGATAGGAGGCCTTATTGCACAGCACATGCAGTGAAAATTGAGCTATAATTAATTTGTTCAGCAATGCAATCTTCTAAGCAACATTTATGCATGAATTAGGAACAGCTTATCTGATACAAAAAACAAAAAAACAAAACATACACCAAAGTATTGTGGGGGTCCTGGGGGTCCTGGAGGTCCTGGAGGCCCTGGAGGACCCTTAAAAAGTCAATAAAAACAATTAGAAATGCAGTAAAATTTTTAAGCCAGAAAAGATTTTATATGCATATTATGCATTTTGTCCTTACCGGGTAACTATATCCTGTGCCAGTGGCTGCCTCTCCTTTTTCTCCTTTACCTCCAATAATACCTGGCCGGCCCTGTAGTGACATGAAAATGCCAATTTAGTTCAAACACAATTGGTTGTACTGTTTAATAGCTAGTTAATATTAATGTTTTAATTTTCAGCTTTATAATGGAATACTTACAGGCCTGCCTGGCATTCCGATCTCACCCTTCATGCCAGCAGGACCATATGGTCCCTGGGCGAGTACACAACCAGAGAGAATTGTTACTTACAATAACCACATTGTCATTTCTTACAAGTGGAGAAAATGTAAATAGTAGATAAAAAAAACTATAATATACTCACAGGAGGCCCAACTGGTCCAGGAGAGCCCATCTCACCCTAGTAAAAATAACAACAATGAAAGCATAAGAACATAAATCTGTGAATGTCATAATCTGCTGTAAAGGGTATACAAGCCCTCACCTTTGGACCAACCACTGAACCAAGAAACAGTGGGCTCCCATCAGGCCCAATAACAACACCAGGTTCTCCTTTCTCGCCCTACAAACAGAAGTCAAGTAAAAATCAGAACTGGGCAACCAAATGTTACTCTTTTCTTTTAGTTATTCCAAATACATTTTAGATTTCATTGGGAAAGATCCAATTACGGTAAAACTATGTGACTGACCTTCATCCCATATCCTGGAGCACCTACATCTCCTCTGTCACCCTTCGGTCCTATTGGGCCCTTTTTCGAAATTAAGACAATCATTAGGTAGAATCCTAAAACTCACATTAAGATCTACACAATTGTGTCAATAAACATCTTAAATATCACCTATATATCATATATTCAATAGAAAACTATTTTTTGGCTCTTAGTGCGAATTAGAGGTCTTCTGACTAATCATCTTTATCCTATAATCAAATATTTCAGGATGCTATAGCTCACTAAATTGTTTGATTAATATAGCCCTAGATGAGTATATTAACGCAAATAAACACATAAAGGAGACTCTGGGGCAATGTTTAAAACACCCCACAACTGTAAGTTTTTAATTCAATATTTTTTGAGGTAGAATGGTTTTCATCGCTTAAACATATCTTTAGACACTTGGAAACAGGTGCATCATGATGGCCCAACACTTTATATTGGTTTTTATCAGCCCACTATTAAAAAAAAAAAACATATTCTCCATCCATTTTTATACCACTATTCCAGTCACAGTTGTGATTTAAGTACCGGCTCACATTCAACCTTTATATGCCTGTATACCTCTTTCATTGTCATTGATTCACTTCTGACTGAGATTAACTTTCTCCTTCACCTAGGAGTTACTGTTTCACTGACTCAACCCATGACTGGTGCACTATGTGCTCTTACTCAACATTCATTCAATTATAAGTTCCGGTGACATATCTGATATTAAACTGAATCATGATACATTGAAATCTAGTGTGAACATATGATTAATCTCAAGACATTAGTACAATGTAGAGAAAGCAACTTTGAGAAGGAAAACATGCCTTGGCTCATGGATAACACTTTCATAATTAGGAAAGTTGTGTAACTTACTTAGCAAATAAGCTATGAAAATGTACTTACTGGAAATCCTGCTTGACCAGGGATGCCAGACTGAAAAGATGGTAATTCTTATTAACATATACATACATGCAAAAAGATACTGTGATAATCATAATGTGCGCTATGCCACAACAATAAACAAACATCCCAACAAAAAGTCCATTCATATTATTATCAGGGACATTTTTGGCTTTTTTTGTAAATCATGGTTTGGTCAAGGTTAACACACAAAGTTGCAACATTCATTCCTTAAATATTACAATTTCACTTTTTGTGTTTGTTAATGTCTGGTATATCTGTAGAACCTAGTTTCGAAAAGCCCCAGAAGAAAATGTGTTTGAGCAGCAATAATAACAAGGTACAAATCAAAACATTGTGGTAAATTAGTAGGTGCTCCGTAAAATAATAAATAAATAAGATGGTATTTTAAAATTACTGGTTTTACCCTGGACAACACTCAGCTGCTATAAAAGTCCAACTATGATGCAATTGCTAAAAAATTGCTAAGAGCAGCACAATAAGAAAACAAAAAGTCCTATGCTTATTTGCTTGAACAATATTTGTCAATACAGCAATCAATCCTTCTGCTATGTTGTAAATGATCAAATAAAGTTATTGTTGGGGGGCAAAATAAGTTTCAAATGAGTTAAAAACTCTTACCGTGTGTCTATCAGCCCCAAGTTCGTGCTGAGGAAAGGAGGAAAAAGTAAATATTTACTTTCTCAAATAGGTGCACTGTAATGTGAAAATATTTTATTTATATACTGTTCTTACACCATCTAACGACCGATAGAGTATTTCTCCTGGAGGTCCAGGGGGTCCTGGTACACCAATCCCATCACGACCTGGTTCACCCTATAATGGAAAACAAACCGAACCGTTAACACCTGAGTCGCCATCAGGAAATAAATAATGGTTGTTTAAATATCTTTGAGGAAATACTCACTCTATCGCCTTTAAATCCACGTTCTCCCTGGGGTCCCTATGGAAAAAACAAATCTACACTCAGTCCCCAGCCATGATTGCTCATGACAAGATTCACATGTCCTAATGATGTATGACTCACAAAACGTATCAATAACAGATTGATCTGGATTATAACAATGAATGTTTTGGCGGAAAACGACAAAAGATTAGATTTCAGTACTACACAAAAATTCTCTGGGTCATCTTCTTTTGGATAATAGCGTGTGCCTACTCAACTCAGTCCTAGATGAATGTTCTTAAAAAGATTAATAAAAAAAGAGACTTATTGTTGCAACAGATTGAAACTAAAGACAGTGCCATGCATCATTAGTGCATGTTATATGAAGGGATTGATTAGAGCTGACATACTGAAAATCTTATATCATTGGCTTAAATCTACAAGTTAACAAGTTCAAGAATTAGGGGGCTGTTAAATTACTTTACTCCAAGGTATATTAATGTGCTTATAAACAATTTAGAACAGAGGTGCCAAAACTCTTTCCTATGAAGGACCAAAATTCTAACTTGGTTGAGGGCTGAGGCTGATTAGATAGATAGATAGATAGATAGATAGATAGATAGATAGATAGATAGATAGATAGATAGATAGACAAGGTGTTACACAATACTTAATCCAACTATAACTGAATAAAACACGTCATTTTTCAATAAAAAATAATACACATTTTATTGTAGGCTGTTGCAAAAGAGAAATCAATACTGTGTTTCCATCTGACTACTTCTTGGGACTACTTCATCGTCTATACTGATATAAACAACACAAATTATATCATTTGTACTATTTGTAATTAGATTCTTTCAATCAGCAGACCCCTACCTGTGGGCCAGGAAAGCCATCAAGTCCAGGATGGCCAGGGATTCCTGTTTGTCCATCAAAACCTCTCTCCCCTTTTTGCCCAGGTATACCAGGCTGACCCTAGAGAACACCAAATACATACCATTTACTTACACAAAGTATCATTTAACACAGAAATATTCCACAATAAATACAAGCAAAAGTAGAACTTACAGGCAGACCAGGTGGACCCTGAAAAAAGAATTACAGCAATAACAAATCCATTAATTCAAAACGCTTTGCAAATAAAATAAACAATAATAACATGTTAACCAGTAGACTAGTGGATCACCAACCCGTATGCCTTCTGGTCCTCTGACTCCAGGCACGCCGCCGGAAAAGATTTCACCTGAACCCTCCATGTCGTCCTGAACATAGAAGGAAATATAAGTAGTTCTTTTAAAAACCAACACTGCACAAAAATGGCCAAAACACACAGTATCATGGTCACAAAGAGAAATTAGATACCACACACACAGACACAATAGATATATTAAAAAAATAATTAAATAAATTAAATATTGTTAAATGCCATTTTTTATATATTTTTTATAAAAGGATTACAGATGTATATCCTAAAATAGTTTACATCTTAAAATTAGTACATTTAATAATGATGCAGATTGGAAAATCTTTTATTAAACACAAAAAAAATCCTGTATTCATCTACATTTGTATAATGTATGTGTATTTTCCTAATTGCGTGCATACTTTTTCTCAACTTTATATGTATTATCTACTGGTTGCTATTTTTATTGCTTTATTTACATGAAAGTGCTTTTTTGTATAAAGTAAGTTTGTAAAAAAAATTTAAATCTTAATAACATCTTGATTAAGATATAAAAAAAAATTTCATAGCTATCTAAATATATATTTTAATGCAATATTACTATTGTACTCACAAATCCAACAGGGTAGCTTCGCCCTGGGGGTCCAGGTGGTCCAACGGGTCCCATTGGTCCAGGTAGGCCAGCAAGGCCAGTCTGTCCAGGTGCCCCTGCATGACCAGGTGGCCCTTGTGCACCCTATGGAAATGCAGGAAATTAATGTATAATGAATGAAAATAGAGGAATATTATTGAGACATCTCATAGTAACAAGCCTTATACCAGTTTTACTCACAGGCTCACTAGCCTTTGACCCAAGAGTTTGAGTAATAGTGGCCAGGATACTTTTGACTAACTAGCTGTGATGATGAGGCTTCTATCATTTTAATTTATTCAAATATAATGTATTTACATTTGACATTTTCATGCTAATTAATGTCATGCTGTTTCACCTTTTCACCAACCAAAAAAGTGTATGGAAATATCCACATTTTTATAAAGGACAACATTATATAAGATACAGAACTACCAAAATAACCTAATACTAACCAGAAATATAAAAAAAATCTGTGCTCTGGATAACTTATATTGGCATGAAAATTTGATAACTTGTGATGCAGCAATCATTGTTTGTATAACACACATGAAATTGTTGGTCAAGAACCGGTTTAAATATTAAGGTCTGATTTAGTTATTTAATTTTTGCCTGATCACTGACATGTGTTTAAAGGTCACCTGCTTTCGACCCATGACTAGAAGACACAAAGATCATCACGGAAATAAAGAGAATTTAGTTAATTGTAAGTTGTTCAATTTATACAGTAAAATATTTATTTAGGCCACAAATAACACACTTATAACACAGATCTTGCTAGAACTAAAGCTACAGTATAGGTGCAAATAAAGATGAGAAAATATGTCATGTAAATTCACAAAACTATTTTAATTTGATAAAAAAAAAGCATACTGTATGCTCTGAATAACACTTTGGGATAGATTTAAAGATTTGGGAATGCACCACCGCTCAGAAAATGCGTTTTCTCAGGGAATTGCACAAGTTTGCATCAGCTTTTGCAGGTGTATACATACGTGTGGGTAAGTACGAGTGTGGGTTGTGTATGTGCGTAGTGTATGTGAACGTTGTGTATGTGCCCGTCTTCTAACCTTTTCTCCCACTGCTCCAGGTAAGCCAAGCGCGCCGGTATCACCCTGCAGAGCATGACGTGTGAGTGTGTTTAATATCACAGGCGCAAGTGACATTTCAGTGGTCGTTACAAAAGCAGAATTATGGCTGCCATGCATTTATTAATCCCTCAAGGGATTATAATCATCATGTTTAATTTTAACATGCAAATTTTTACTAATACATGGACACTAATTATGAAGGCCCACAACTTCAACGTCAAAAAAACTAGTAGGAGGCTAGGGATTAAAGTGGAAGCTTATGCTCTCCTACCTTCTCTCCTTTAGGGCCGGGCAGGCCGGGATTTCCGTCAGTACCCAAGCGCGCCGGTATCACCCTGCAGAGCATGACGTGTGAGTGTGTTTAATATCACAGGCGCAAGTGACATTTCAGTGGTCGTTACAAAAGCAGAATTATGGCTGCCATGCATTTATTAATCCCTCAAGGGATTATAATCATCATGTTTAATTTTAACATGCAAATTTTTACTAATACATGGACACTAATTATGAAGGCCCACAACTTGTCAAAAAAACTAGTAGGAGGCTAGGGATTAAAGTGGAAGCTTATGCTCTCCTACCTTCTCTCCTTTAGGGCCAGGCAGGCCGGGATTTCCGTCAGTACCCGGGAGACCTGGAAGTCCCTGTAAATTAAAATAGTTGGGTATTTTAAAGAATAATTTCTGTGTTTCTGAAAATGTGGGGTCAAAAGCAAAGTTTTCCCAGGCATAATTTGTAGATAAAATGTAGACTTGGTAAAATCCTGAAATGGCATCGTACAATGAATTACAGATTTCTAAAAGCTGTACCGGTTGTCCTGGAATGCCATCCTTTCCAGGTGGACCGACAGGTCCAGGAACACCAGGAATAGTAGAATGTGAAATATTATTTAGCCCTGGGGGTCCAGGAGGGCCAGGAGGACCAGGCAAACCAGGCAATCCCTAATTAACAAAGATAAAGAAAAAAAAATCTGAATTATTCTTTAGGTAAAATATGCCGGAAGGATATCAACAAATAAAACTTTTGTTAAAATAGAAAAATAATTACGTACATATCTGTGAAAACTGACACATTCTTCATTCAGTATATCTAACAATAAACTCAATTATTATTGACTCATTTATGGCTTGATGTTCTTTATTGCATATAAAATTAAAGAATTACATTATATTTTTATGTAATGCTGTTTCAAGACAGATTTAAATCTAATTCACGGACAGACAGAAACTGCAAAATTAGATACCCTGCCTGTATAACACTTACCCGCAGACCCTCTAGATCACCAAAGCCAGAGCCCTCCATGTCCACAAATGTCTGCAGATAAAAAGCACATTGAGTAATAACATCGATTTGAACAAAAATGTAGACAAATTTGACACTGTTAACTGAATACTCACAGGCCTGTCTGAGCGAGAGGGAGGTCCTGGAGGTCCTGGAGGTCCCCTGGGTCCAGGATGACCTTCACCCCTGTCACCCTGAAAATGAGATATTAAAAGATCATGTACATACAATTTTTTACAACAATTTTCATCCCGAGCACAAATTCCTATAACAAGCAGGTTGAGTGTTGCTACATCAACCATAAAAGCATTTCGTTATAAAACGATCCACCTGTTAATAAATGCCAATGAATGCTGCGAAATTGCAAACAACCTTAAATTTAAAACGCATGATTGATCATGTAATCATTTTGCTTACTTTTTCTCCTTTAGCTCCAGGATCTCCAGGGACTCCTGGTAAACCAGGTGTTCCTTGTGGTCCCTAAAACATATGAGAGAAACTGAAATTAAATATAATGCATTTAAATATATTCATATATTCCATTATTCAAAAAAAAAAATCATTAATTAATTACACAATCCCTGTACTACAGATTAGTGAGGTTAAAGTCTCAGTTTAAAGTCTGCCCTGTGGGATATTTATTGTGCGAGTGGGCATTGGCAATTCATCAAATATGAATGTCCTTGCAGTTGAACAAAGGAATACCTTTCTAAACTATAAAAAATGCAACATAACAATTGGCGAACGTAAGAAATTTGCAGTGGTATTGGCATTATTGAAAATCACATAATGTTTATGTGTGTGTTTTTGTGTGGGTGAATGGGGCTGAATGTCTGAATACTGTGGACATTTGAAAACGTTATAATGCTGGAATCTCCATGCATGACTGCCTTTTTAATCTCACTCCTGGCTCATTTGAAAAATCTCTGACCAATCTTAGCCTTTTCCTGCAGAAATTCTAACCACTTCATCCCACAGCTGCTTTTGCTTGTGCAGTCGAAAAGGAAATATTACATGGAAGTCATTCAAAAAACAGAAATGCACTTGACCCCAGTCCGCACTGTAAAAGTGTTCTATTACTCAGGAGAACTTACAGCTTTTCCATCTTCACCAGGGTCACCCTAGGAGAGAACAGAAAGAAGGATATTTATAGGGAGCATTTGTACAGTCACAGAGCTGAGGCATCCGGGGGACCCCATGTATTCTGCTGCACATTTCAAGGACAGAATACAAAAGCTGTTTGTGTCATTAATTGCATTTTCTGGACAAGACAAAATAGGGTTTTGACATAACAGCAGTCCTTATGACATTAACAAATGAACAGGACATATTATACATGGACATATTTATACAAATAGGATGACCGGTCCCATTTGAAGTCAATGGTGTCATAAATAAAGGGATTCAAGGTTGTAGTTTTAGAACCTGGTGTTGTTCAGCTGCAGTCTTTATACAGCACTTTAGCACATGTCTCCAGCCTGACAGCTGTGCACTTTTTCATTACGATTACATTAGACAGTGTAAGTAATACGTATAAGTAATAAGCAGCTGATGAGCCTAATTTGATTTATTAAAGCAAGATAAATGCTAAACTAAATAAATGCGCTGGGGACATCCCCTTTTCCTCATCCCACAATCTGAAAATTGAATTAATTTCAATTTACTCACTCCATTAATTCTAATTAAGTGGGAGATGCACTGGTCATTAGCTTCAATTATTATTAAATGGAGATTACAGTCTGCAAAAGTTCTAATTGCAGTGGATTCAAACCCAGAAGCATATAATGATCCAAACTGAGTTTGTAAATGTTGATTTGGAATGCTAGTATGAACCTTCAGACGTTTTTTTTATACAACCTAGATACATCTAATATATTTCCATAACCCCCTGCCCTTAAACAATACAGTAAATAAATCACTGTATATGTGTGCTGACTGGGGAAAACACATTACATGCTCTACTATACATCATTCTTAAAACTACAAGCTTTCCTGAACTATGATATGTAACTCAAACAAAAATAAATCGAATTATGATCACAATTGCAAGGTTTTAAACACCCATTGGCAAACTGTTGTTTCTGTCCTTCTTTATATAGACTTATACTCCATATAGTCGTTATGTATATAACTGTCTCATGGTTCTCTGCTAATCCATGGAAAACATATAGAGTTTGCTCACAGCTTCTCCTTCAGGCCCGGCAGGTCCCGGTGGACCCGAAGGTCCAGGAGGCCCCCTTGGTCCTGCTATACGCTGCACTACTGAGCCGTCTCCCCTCTCCACTACGTCAGCACTGGACCCAGGGGGACCAGGAAGACCTGGAGGACCCGGAGGTCCTTGGTCACCCTTTGTTCCAGGATATCCAAATCCAGCAGCTCCCTGAGGAAATGAGAAAATTAGAGAACTTGCACATAAAAAAAATAGCTAATAACTTCTATGTATGGTGGAAGTCGCAGATTGTAGTATGTTGAGCCATCTGCTGGCTGCGAGAGATAATTTGCATTTGCAATCCTTATACTTACTGTTGAATTTACATTTGCTATTGCAATATATACACAAGATATCAAGCTAGTTTGTATTATGAATGCAGTAATATTTACAGTGGGCTTTGGAATTGTTATAACATACCTTTATTCCTTTCTCTCCTGGGCTTCCCTAAAAAAAGACAAAAGTTGATTTAGATATTCTGGTTATCACACATTTCACACATATTTCATTTACTTCAAATATTTATAAACCCTGTTCAAAGTGTTTAAAATATACATTTGTACTCTGCTGACGATAATATTTCGCGTACTTTTTCTCCTTTGGCACCGCCTCCAGATCCGATGATGGACCCTCCATCTCCCTTAGGCCCCGCAGGTCCACGGTCACCTTTGACCCCTTTGTCTCCTTTCTCGCCCTTTTCTCCACGAGCTACTGGGCCTACTAGCATGATAGGACATAATGTGCCGTCAGTGCGACTTAAAAAAACTTGCATCTTGAAAAATTTATGATCTTAACCAAACACAAGCTTCCCCATTCAGCCCTGACGTCAACATATTTCTTAAGGAATACATCATAATTTCCATTTATGGCTAAAACATAAAAAGGAAATAAAAAAAAAGCATTATATTAAAATTGTGCTGAAGTATTCCTTTAAGAAATATTCCCACATCTCAGCAAGCTGCAGCATCAGCACTCCTGTACAGCCATATGAAATACTGTAGCAATGCAACATTTCATGCAACACGCAAAAAAGTCACTGGTGGTACCCGCTCTGGCACTGATGCATCCGGCACTTCTGAAGCTTTAAGCTTTACCTCTGCACTTCATGCATATCGTACGGGGAAAGTCTGTTGGAGCAGAAGCAGCAGCAGTTGTACTACGTTCATGCTCTGCAACCCACCTTGGGAGCTGGACTCCCCAGGCCTGAGCTCCACAGAGTTGCCTCTCTCAACACCTGAGCCAGAAACTCCTCTGCCCCCGCTACTCACAGTATGAATATGCCGAGAGGTTTCGGTCAAACCTACTACTCTCCCAGAGCTTGGAATTCGCCCGGAATTAGCGGTTTGGTCTGAGGTTCGCCTGCTTTCTTGGATCGAAACCGAAGTCCGTAAGCCATCAGACGAGATAGATGTATGCCCGGAAACATCACGTATATCAGATGTTGATTCGGAATTGTCATACGAGCCAAATGTTCGCCGTGAACTGTCATAAGCACCAAAAGAATCTTCATGTATACCAGATGATTTTCCAGAATTTGCGAGTGAGCCAGACGTTCGACGAGAATCACCGTATGAGCCAGAAATACGTCCATAGCCATCAACCGAGCCTGATGTTCATTAAAAATGATTAACTAAACCCAATGTGGAAGAAACAACTTGAAATGTAGGCACTTCAGATAATCTGAAATCATCCAGCATCGTACTCACTTTAGGACTATTAAACAATGCGTAATTTTTAAATATACCAATATACTGTATGTTTCATAATTATACCCTTAGTGGTGTTTTGTGACAGTAATTTAACAGGGCAACTATTAGTCACACTGTAGCTGTGAAAAAATATCATGCCCACTAGAGGGCGCAACATACAGCAAGGTGCAATCCACAAAAACGTTTCAAATTTGGATATTGACAAATCATATGTAAGCATTTAATAAAAAACATTCAAGACTATCTGTGCCCAGGTCTAATTACAAATATTATATAATTCATACAGTTAATAACACAAACTACACAACATAAACTAAAGGCAAAAAAAAAGGTTACTGTTATTTATTTATTTTTTTCTTAGGCCAAGGTTTTGGTTATAAACAAACTCACCTTTGAGCACATCCTTGTTTACTGTTACGACAGGGGATGTTATCACTGGTGGCTCTTGTAAAGGAATGGAAGGCTGACTTGTGGTCTACATAGGAATATACAAAAGAAAAAATTAGCTCTAGTCATAAACTACATACGACTGTATAACCTCACACAAAGTCAAAGTAAAAATTTTTCACCAGATACTGTTATTTTTGTTATAGAATATTAAACCATATAACTGTGCAGTATCTCTAATACTGTTTGGAAGCATTACTTGCTGGTTACTGCATGTTTTGGTAATTCAGATGTATAACTGTTTATAATGTCATGGAATAAATGTAAAAAAATTAAAAATAAACTATAGGACTTGAAACTATTCCTCAAGTAACTTGAGTATTTTGAATACAAAAATGCATTGAGGCAAATTATTTGTTTACTTAGTTTAGTCCATTTAACCCCACACAGACCACTGTGTTTTCCCACGGACTATTATTACTGATGCACCACCCACTAAACTCTGGAGAGCTCTGGACAGGGAAACACAAAACATTTTTTTTGCCTAATTGTGACTTTATCTCTCTTGATTGCGATTTTGTTTCTCACAATTGTGACTGTATTTCTCGCAATTCCGACATTTTTTTAGCCGGTCTGGCAGCGTTACCCTCAGAAAACTTTACACCTTATGATTATGCACAATATCTTGTTTTCTGAAGCATCCTTCTATGCATTTTTCCCCCTGAATATCTACTGCCTTACTCATGGCACAACAGCACAACCTTATTTTAATTAAACTGAAATGAGAGTTCAAACAGCTGAAATAAGATTTAGCTCCTGATGGAACACAGAAAAGGACAAGAGTGGCTTTTATGGGATACTGACAGTGTGTATTTTAGCCTGAAGTGAGTGATCAGGATGGTAAAAGAGGCCTAAGGCCTCACACCTCTATCTACCAGAAGATAGAAGGAAAGAGGAAAAGAAGCTGCTGTACATCTGCCATCACAGCTACTGCACTATGTGTGGGAGAGTCCTCCTTACTGCTACAAGGCAGAGATGACATATGACACAACTCCGCTTCTAAATCGTTAACTCGCGCTCAGCACATGACAGTAGGGGAGGATATGAATTGCAAAGCCTGCTTCAGGGTGGAAATATGACTCTCCTATTGTTGGTACACATTCTTCTCATTGCTCCACAGACTGAATTTTGTTCATCCTAGAAAGCTCAGTGAAATTGTTAAAAGGGCAGGATTTCCATTCCATGCATCTATTCACTCCGTGAGGGAGCAGTGGGGTCACTGACATTTCATTTCATGCCAATTGAAACCCAGCAGAACCCCTGACCCCTTTTGACCTGCATGCCAAATAACCATAACCATTTGCAATTCTGCAAATCATATTTCAAGCTCAAAGCACTAACTTAATTGGAACAAATTTGTGCTTGCACAGGAGTCACAAGACTAAATCTTTTATTAGCAGAAATAAAAAAAAGAAAAAAAGAAAAAGATATGAATAGATAAATCAGTTTGTAGATAAGACTCATGCTTATGTAGCTACAAGAGTTTGTGTGCTTTGGGAGTTTTTACCCCAGAAATGCTTCATAACACAAAGCCATCATACATCTTAATCCACTGTGAAACAAGCAGGGAAAATGCCCCAGAGGAACAGACCATCAATCAGGAACAAATTCCACTGAACACAATGGAAAATTTGCTTTGCGGCACCTCCTCGCCTTTTCTTCAGGAGCTTGTTTAAACCCGTTGCATGCTGTAGGAGGACTGGAAAAGAATGAAGCCGCTCACTGTGTTTCCTAACATTTTTTCCTAACAGGTGTTCAGGACATTTTATGCTGATTTTTTATAGTCCTAATAAATAGTTGCCAATGAAAGGCAAAGTCTTTGTGATGCAGCACAAGTCTCAAAACAAGAGTGTGATACCTCAAGATCTATTTAATTCAGGAGCATAGAAGCCAAAACATCCCCCTCCTAGAGCAATATGTTCCTTTACTTTACACTAATGGAAAAAACAGTGTATTAGCTAAAAACACAATCCCAGGCAGGGGGAAAAGACCTGCACTTTCAGTCCAGTGGAGACACCTGGTTTTTCCCTCATCTGTAATTGTATCCAGCATGCTCAGGCAGAAGCATTGACTATCAGACTAAAGGTTAATTTTTAACCCTAATATGGCCCAATGAATGTGAAACAGGAAGGCACTGGATGTTTTTTAACTCTTAGACTTGGTCCAAGATGTCAATGTTTGACTGGGATTCCCTCCAGAAGATAAGAGTTTGTAAAGTCACAGTCTGGCCAAAACTTACATGGCATATGCATGAGAACTAAAGGAAACATTATCACACTACTTTCTGACCAGGTTTTCAGTATTGAACATTACATATGGCGAGAAATGATTGTGAAAGTTTGAGGACACATGGCTCATTGTTACCGAGACAAAGACAGCATAAACAATGGATTAGGGAAAATTCAACAATAAAAAGAAGACAATACCGAGAGTGTGTGCTTGTTTTCATAATCACCGCTTCCATAATCGCCCGAGGCCTGAAAGAGAGAAAGAGAGAAATATTTCATTCCTTAACTTTATTTTATCACTATTATCTTATTATCTTGATGTTATCTCAAAAGCTAGAGGTTCTGCACGTTTCTGCAGGCTAATAAATCTTTTTCACTGGTGCTTAAGACTTCACCGTGTGGAAACAGGACTGCAGGCAAACCATTCTCTCTGAAATATGTGAGTGATTTCCATGGTTTACCAGCCACAGGGCTGATATCTATCAGGGCACAAGCGCATTACAATGTAGACCCTGGTTAATATAAACCCCAAAACGTGTATTAAATACTTCAGAACTACATTCCATCTGTAATTCCTTTTTTCCACCACTGCTGGAAGGAGCCAGGCAAAGAGTACAGTAAGTAAAAAATTTGTGTTCTTGAATGGCCCCATTTGGGCCCTAAGATAATTTCAAATCCACACTGACCACAATAATTTCAGAAAAGTCCTGCATCACTTATTAAACCTTTTATTGATTCTCTAATTCCGAATATAAAATGAAGGTTCCATCTTTGCCTGCAACTATCCCATGTGGTCTCATTCTTTTAGAAAGTATTACCCTAGATAAATAGAAAGTTTTCATTACTTGTTTTGTTTTATATTAATTTATATACATATATATATATATGGGGAAGTGGCAGTTTAGCAGGTGACGCTATAAAATCCTGATTGAAAATTAAATTAAAAAAATTAGACCAGAAAGTTTGGACTGTGATTCAAATGTATTTCGGAGGCAGAAATTTAGTCAGAACAATTTGCTCAAGATCTGATGCATTGGGCTGCTTTCCCATACACGCATCAAGTCTGGTTGTAGTCTTAAAAATACCCACTGAATTCCACTAAGCACATAATTTAGTCCAGTATAATGTGTAATCTAAATCAGATCATCCCTTAAAGTAAAAAAAAAGGAAGTGATTATTGGCCTTCTGACTCACAGAAGCAGCTCTTTGGTACTTACTCCATCAGAATCGTCCTCTTCCTCGTCGCAATACCGTTCAGCTGCACGAGGGTCATTGACCACCTTCAAATCTCCAATAATACCCTGAAAGGCAGACATTTACAAATGAGCATCTGTGTGTATTAGTGCAATTTGCAGTCTATATCAGATTCCCCCTGGTTTTCTCTAATTAAACAATTAGCCTGCTGTCACTCAACTGAAAAGGATAGTCCATGAATAGTCTGTGTCCTCTATGACCTTTATTTGAAATGGATCCCAAAATATAATGCAAATTCGACTACCATCTACCCCAAAGCATACAATAAGAGCTTTTCCAAATGACATTAACAGAAATCTATCTTCATGAGTAACCAAATTTCTCTCACACTTGATGACCAGGGTTGAGGTCAAAGGTTTATCTCAAGAATGCAGTCAAAAGGGGCTTTATGACACCTTAATGGAGCTTTTGTGGTGCACCGAGACCCTTACAGAAAATTCCACACATCTGCAGTCCTAGCTCAGCTTCGTCAAACCCACCGATATGCCGATTAGCACGCACTTCTAATGAGAACAAAAAGATGTAATCATATCTAGCTTAATGAAGCTTGTAATTATAATGGGTGACTCATTACAAAGACATTACTGAAGTCACTGTAAAAGGCCTCCCTAGACCACATGAAACACAGAGAGATCAGAGGAGTCATGTCGAAGCGCATCCCACCCATCTGCTCATGAATGCCTATTGTGAACCATTAGTCCAGCACTGAAAGTGAAGCATTCCTGCTGGTCTGGGCGCCTCACTATGGTTATGGGCAGACAACAAGACAGTGCTACCATGGATAATAGGTAGGAGGCAGAGAACTATCCAGCCTCGGTGTGGTCCCACTCCCTTGTAAAAGGTCAAGATGAAATTTTTAGAGTCACTTCAATATTTTGGAGTCTATGTTAAAGAATAGAAAAGTAGCACTTGGATATACAGTAAAGATACCCAGTAAATCTATTTAAATATATTTACTTTTTTTAGGTTACAGTTCTGTTTGCTCACTGCATAATGTGGTCGATAAAGAGGTTTAAGTAGGATAGCTCTGACCTAAATCCTGGATTTGGGTGATTCCATGATTACAGTTTATTTAGTTTGTCATTATAAAAACATTGTCATGAATTTATTTACATTTTTATATTATTGTTTATAAAAAAAATATGTTACAGGGGTCATAGAATCAGCAAATGCAAATTCATATACAGTAAATCCCTGTTTTACCCAATGGAGGGCCAGTGTACTGCTAGAATAGGTTTACTAGTATTTATGCCAATGACATGAGGACCATATTGTCTATGATTGATGTAAAACATATTCCAAATTAATAATTTTATGATTTTGTTAACAGGGGTAGACATTAAAGGTGACCTCATGACTCAATACCACAATATTTTTGAATATGGGTGGGGATACAGATGATACAACTTTAAACAACTTCCTGTGTTCAAATCATTTAGCTTAATTTGACGTAAACACCTAAGTGATATATTCATCGATTTGATAATTAGTTATAGTAACCCATGGTCCCCACCGGCTGATAAGAAACAGTTAGTCAGACCATGTTCAAAACAACAAAAGGTAATTTGGATGGTAACTCTACATGGTCTATGTTCCTTGTTCTGAAGTGAAGTGCTAATTTTTTTTATTAGGTTCATAAAAGCATTCTACTATCTTTAAAATGTTTAAAAATTTATAAAAAAAAAAGGTTTTCTTCCCTAACCCTAACCCTAACCCCAAACCCATTTCCATCCAATTTAAACTTTTTCCATTTCCATCCATTTATCTAGCATTCATCTGTTATCATATCTGTCATCATATATGACAGTTACCAACCAGGGAGGCTGGAGTCTAGCATTTACTTCCTTCATGATAGATGGAGATAGCCACTGCATCTATTCTAACTGCTGCTTACTCTGCATCACAGTAAAGTTTAACACACTCTGGGGAATGTGCTAACCACCTTGTTCCATATGTATGGACTCTCAAACAGTCTTGTCTAGTATAGCTGTGATTGACCGGATTGAGAGTAATGACATCCCTCCCACCCAGAGAGCACAGCCAGTTTGGCTTTCCAGGATTCCCAACCACAGACAGCTTCTGACATTATCAGGACATTTAACTTGTGATTTTCCAATAGTAGAACAAAATTATTTTCCCTTGGTCCCCTTTCAATAGACCACAGTTTCTTAGAAGAGAAATTAAAAGTTACAATAGCAAAATAACTACTCAGTCAAACCAGAGTAATGATTAAACATGTAAAATCATTATAAATTAGAATTCTATTTGTAATTTTTTCAAAGATATTCTTGGCATTAGCAACACATACCACAAACTTATCATCATCAGCTCCCCCTGCTTGACCCACAAAGATCCCAGCTCCTGGTTCCAGATCCATTTCATCTGGAGAACGCTCAAATGGGAGCATCTGGGGTTCAGAGTCACAACTGGGGTACAGGGTGACTTGATCATCCAACACACTGATAGAGAAACGTGTCCAAATGTTGACAAGGGAGGGAACAACAAAACTTGCAGCCTCATAGGATGTCTGAGAGTCTGGCTCAGTATAGAAAAGGACAATGTTCTGCTTTCCGTCCTTCAAGGCTGTAAGCTTCACCCCCACATACATAATTTTCTGGTTGGTGTCTGTGATTGAGAAGATGACCCCAGATTTGGAGGAAGTGGGTTTCAGGTTGAACATGAGGGAGAAGTCACGATAAAAAGATGTGGGCAGGTGCACACGGGCTAGTTGACCGGTCTTGGAGTTCTGATCAAGCACAAATCCAGGTTCTGGATCAAAACTCTTGGTGACACCTTCAGGAAGTGGGTAACCAATCAGCTCTGACAGCGAAACACCTCTCTCTGTTGTAAAACAAAACCAGTGAAATAGATATTAATTAAACATGAAAAACATATAATAGAAAAGAGGGGCATATGTGACGATTTGGGTTGCAGTGAAGGACTTGGTTAGACAAGTGTTTTGTTAGATTGTTGGATTGTAAAGGAAAGTACTTGTGTTAACATGGATAACGGGGCATAAAACTATGAATTAAATCAATTAACATGTCTACGTATAGCGTAATCCCCGCACAGCCTTCATTCAACATTAGCAATTAGCATTTTTATTTCTTTCATTTCAGGGTTGATTTTGGATAAAGCATGCTTCCAAGTACAAAATGCACCACAAGCCCACCTTTTCCACTTTCCCGCTCAAACATGTAGTGGTATATTGTGTTTTGTATTATTATTATTATTACAATTACTATTATTATTATAATTATTCTTACTATTATTACAACTCCTACAATGCAATTCATTCCACTTTATATTCTACATCCTATACTGTTTAAACCATATGCACCATGAGACAAATGTTCTGGAATCTTTAGGGAGAGAAATTCAATGCCTTAATAGGAAATAATATTTATTCCAGATGTCTGAGGATTCTTATCTATTACTTTTCCTTGGAGGATTACTGGATCACCTCAAGAGAGATATAAAATAAAACAAAACAAACTTGTCCACACAGTCTTTTCTAAAATAACCGTAAACCAACCCTAATGGGAGAAGGTTAACATAAGCAGCATTTGTGATTCAGAAGACTTCACAAATAAAAAAAAAAAGAAAAAGAAAGCAAAGGAGTAGGGAGAATTTGGTATTAAGGAGCTGCATTTGTTAGTTTATCACAAATACTCTAACATATTCCGACATCAATGTTTATATATTCAGTAATTAGCCTTAACTTGTTTATTTCACCTCTATTTTCAGCAGGATTGTTTGTAGGCTCAGTGCAAACTGAATTACAAAAGAACACACCTACTCCCTGCAATGTTCTACTGTTTACAAGCTAATTTTCGTATTCTTAAAAATGTCCTGTTCATCTGAAGCTCTGTATGAAAAAAAGAGTTTGCAGTTTGCAGAAAAGAGATGTATGCAGTTATTTGTAGCTTGCTTCTCAGGAAAGAAGAACAGACATAGACACTTGATGCAATGCGTAAGGACAATACGCTAGAACGTATTGATGAAGCTCTACAATGTCTCTCAAAACATTGTACATTAACTTGTACTACAAGTTTTTAGCTGGCATTTGGAAACAACAAGTTAGTACCCCGCTTTTTGTAACACATTGCTTGCGAAGCATGACGTAGAAACCACAACTTAACTAAAAAAGTTTTCCAAAATACAGTGCTATACCATACCATTGCTTTCTAATGACCTTCAGTGCCGGTTCAACAAACAAGCTAGCAAAACATGTGGTCTAAGATGTCTATCTAAAAAGCATGATTTTCCCACACAATAAATGTCATGGTTTGAGCAAACTGTTGGCTAGCAAAATGGACATGGACAAGACTAATTAGATCAGTTTATAAACAGATAGCGGTTGTCAGAATGTCTTGTTACATAAAAACACCATCAATTCATCATCAATACACAAGAGAACGCTTGCACACACTGTACAGGAAACAGCAGACTAAGATTTACAAAATGCTCACATTTTCGATAGATGATCATTTTTTCTAAATTTGGCAGTGATTTTATTTTCTCAACAGTAGTTTTACACTATTTTACTTATGAGGTTTTATTACTTCTAGATTATAAAAACCAGATTGTATAATTCTAGAAATTAGCTAATATTGAAAAAAATCACTGCATGCATACAAGCATATAAGGCTGTATCCTGTAATTTGCTTAAGATGGGTAATTTAGAAGTGGTAAAGCAGTGGTTAAGACACTGGACTTCTGATTGGAAGGTCATGAGTTCAAATCCCAGCTCTGCCTACTGTAGCTGCTACTGCTGGGCCCTTTACCAAGGCCCTTACCCCTCAAATGTTAAGGGTGTCTATAAGGTCTGCCAAATGCTGTAAATGTATGATGTTGCAAAAAAAAAAAAAAATCTTTAGTAAAAATGATCACTAAAAGCCTGAGGTGGTCAAAAAGAAGAACAAAAAAATAATAATCTCTGACACATGTACAGGATATAAACCCAAGGCTAGGTTATTTTTTTTTACAAGAAGGAAAGGACAAAAATACCCAATCTGAAAAGCCCTGACAGAATATTGCTAAACTCCAGGTGTGTAAAGAGCCAAACAAGAAGCTGAGCACTCTGAGGATTGATTCCTATACAGGGTCGGACGAGACTGTCAGTGACCGTCTGAGTTTCCCAAGCACCTTAGGGAAACAAGAGTCCTTGACTGTTACCTTTCTGTCAGCAAGCGATAAATTGTAACAGCAGAATCCAGATGGCTGAAGGAATTAAGTCACACTCAGAGACACCCTCAGGGTAAAAAGATTTCTTTTCCCAGAGATGAGCACAAAGGCTGCCAATGCACCAGTCATTCCACTTTAGGATTTGACTATACCTTCAGTTATATAATGGCCACAGGGTCACCAAAGATCAGGCAAAACCCATTAAAAGGAATGTGGTACTAATCTTTGAAATAGGCATGTTTTTTGGGATAGCATCATGAATTCTATAAGAGGTACTGTTAGTGTGTTCATTGTTTTAAAGCCATTTCCTTGTGTTATGATTTTCTAGCACAGTGGTTCTCAAAATGGAGTCTGGAGACCCCAGTGGGACTGTGAAGCAAGGTCGCAATTTACAGCTCTATGATTACACTTTGATTTACTGCGGTGGGAACTCATGGGACACATTTATTGAAGTTATTATATTTATTATGTTTGTATAGGTTTCATCCGAACCTCACAAACGCACCACCTTCTGAACTCCTAACAATATAAGTGAAAGTTTTAAAGTACATTCTATTAATTAAAAGCTGTGTAAGAGATATCTAAAGAAAGAAGCAGTAAGGCAACGTCCTTCTCCCAAGTGAGCTCTTCTGTTGTAGACGAAAAAGATTGGAAATAAAAGTCCAGTCTGTTGCAGAAACTACTTGGGATGTCTTGCAACATTGCTAGCAAAATATCACAAAGGATCTAGCATATGTCAATAAACAAGATGGCTATTTTTTTCCAGATGTGCACCAAACAACTGTAAGTAAACGACAAGTAAAAAAAAAAAAAAAGTTTTAAAATATACTATCCTCCTGTATTGATCTTACCAAATATTGGTAAAAAGTAAATATTGGAAGCTTGTGAGATAGCAAATAGACTGACAACATGAAAAACATGTCTGTGGAAGTAACACTTGATAAAAAGGTTTATAAAAAGCATATATTTTTTTCATGTTAAGTCTCCCTAAACCTTTGGGATAAATGTTATTAGTTATTTTAGCAAAGAAGCACAGGAAAGCAATTCACATGAGCGACTTTAAAGTTTCTGGCATTTAAGACACACTTCAGGCAATCAGTAACCTTTTAGATAACTATTTCCATTTACTGAAATTAATTCTTCTTTGCTTAGTTTGCTAAACTGCCTCATTGTAAGACATCAAGTAGAAAAGTAATGTACATGTACTGGAAAAGGGTGGACCACTTTTTCTGCTCCTTAGCTGCGTATAAGTGTTACTTCCTGAGGAAAAAAAAAAACAAACCCAGAAAAATGGCCGGGAATACCAGCTTGTTTGACTAATCCCAGCAGCCAGACCACTCTCTCACACAAGTGGTGATTCATTAATCCCAAAGATACAGCAGGATTAAAGAGTTAAATATTACCAATTTAATTACAATGACATGCACAAGAGGTTTTCGCTTCTCGCTAAATTTCTGACAGCTAAATTAGTTACTGAAGGCAGTAAGGGGAGAAAAAGCAAACTTCGAAATGAATTAGCTTGCAGGCTTTACGCTTCTCGGCTTACACTCAGTCTCACTGTGTTTGCACTAAAGAAACAAAAAGGGATGTCGTTTTGGCTTACAAATACTTTGTTGATGGGTAGAAAATGACTGAGTAAATATTCGTATTTAAATGAGGATAATGAATAGTGTTTGGCAGATCGTCTATATATTAAACTCCGGACTTCTTTAGTAACGGTCGACAAGAAAGTAAGAATAAGTAATGCAGTCAAAACATCACTAAGAAGAAAATAGAAAATACTAAAAAAATACTAAATATCACTGACAAATTAGAAGCAGTTTTTTTACATTTATGAATTTTCAGAGGACATCATACACAAGATGACTGAACATATTGTAAATGGTACTCTTTGGATTTGATCATTGCTACAATGTTACCATTAGAGTCTGATCAGTCTCCTACAGTTCAGTTTTCTACACATTAAATAATACTTCATTTACATTTATAAAGACACTTTGAAACGATCTGATTCATGATTCATTGTCTTGTTGCTCGGCACAGTTTGAGGAACAGAGCTCTAGATTACCCAACTGCAAAGCCTGACTGCACATAAGCACATAATCTTTCTTAAAAGCATTTTTAAATTTATATAAACATGTTCTTGAGTCAGGTTTAAAAAGCAGTAAATCTCCATGCCTCTGGCACCCGTAAACCTGACACTAAAACTAGTTGCCTCTTATTGATATAAATCCCCACATCAGTTCCATTTACTGAGTGAGTAAGTAACGGAGAAAGTAGCTGGTTCTGCTTTCAGAGTTTACCCATAGACATCAACAAATGAGCTCATGGCCATGATCATAGACAGGCAGTGTATCACAGCATACATTTTCCTTAAACAAGACCTTAGCAATGCTCCAAAACATGATGCTTGAGATCTAGATTTATTGACTGCATGGTGTGACTCTAATGTCAATTTGCACAGGTGTCTTGGGATCTTGAACAATTTACTTGAACATATAAAGTGTTACAGCCCGGCTTTGGTCAATTACAAAAGAAACTCCAACCAACTTCAGGTCCATTTCCTCTGGCAAAACATCTGTGGAGTGAGCCAGCCTTGAGACCTATGTTCACCAAACACTGTGAACTGATCAGCAAACACACTCTGCCCACCAAGGAAGAGTAGAGAAAAACAACTGACACAATAAAAAAAAAAGAAAAATGTTCCCAGACTTTGTGAGAGAAAAATGAAATCCTTTCCCAAATCCATGTATGATAAGCAGCTGAACATTCCTGGCCAACAGCTGCTTGGAAACCCTAATCACTCAGCCACCCCTTCCCACACATCAGCTGTGCTATACAATCGATTATCTACACATCAACTTGGCAGTCACAGTTAAGAAGAATTCCCTTTTCCGGTGAATCATTGCTCCTAATCTGGATTATTCAATATTTCTCCATTGCTTTCCCCCAATCGTTCTAAACCAGCAAATTAAGTTCTGGTACAAAAAAGATGTTGGTAGGAAAATTAGGAATTTTTTTGCAAATAATTAAATTGTTTCCTACCAATATGCCTCCAGAAAAACAGGAAATCCTGCTCACACAGTTATTATACCGGCATATGACATTTTCCTACACCTTTAACTGGTTCTATTCCGCAAAATAAAAACAATCTAGCAGCCTAATGCAAACCACAACAACCATGACCATGATATGACCCGCATGGTAGTACAAACCTTCCTTTAGTGTGAATTCAAAAGCCCAGACACACAGCTCTAGATTCAACCAGGTGCGCTGTGAACTCTTCTGGCAAACATTCTGAAAATGCAATCAAGCTATTCATATTTAATGACCTCCTTATTAAGAGGTGAATTTGAGCCATGTACTTCCACATCTGATGGCATGATGGGTAAGCTCACAAACTGACCAAACAGTGTATTCCAGTCAGTACATTCTGGCCTGTTCCAAAGGAACAAATTCAATCAACAATATTCCCACTTTAATGAATTTATCTAGGTGAATTTATCTTGTGTTCAGTGAGACACAAGTCCACAATGCATGTATTGTAATTTGTTTAAACAGCACCAAAAACCCCTGTGTAAATCCTCCAGAAATAGAGGTGCTTAAAAAAAAGATACACAGTGAGACACATCATCTACTGAGCCACCTCTAGCCACTGACAGGATGAAGTCTTAAACAGTTGATAAACTGGCATAGCATTGCATTTCCCACACACTGTGACGCAGTCAGTACAGATAGCAGGATGTGTCTGATATATTGACCATTGAAGGCCAAAAAGTGTGAACAAGTAGACTCTTTATTTGGATGGTGTGTGAGCGTGGGACCGAGTGTGTGAGACGCAAGAACACCTGAAATATTCAAGAGTGCTGGAAAAAGTGAGTGTTGGACATGGGTGTGGATGTAAGCGGGATACAGCCGAGTAAAACTGACAAGGTAATGAATAGGAACATTACAAATCTTGACTCAATAAAAACCAGACAGGTTGCCCATGTTATCTGTCTCGTTCAAACTAATCCTGAGATTATTAATAAGGAAAAAAATAATAAGTGCTGCATTTTCACTATAATTAAAACAGATCAATCATTTAATGTGTGGAATTCACTTAGTTTTAGGCTAACACAAGCTTGGAAATGAATAAATGAATGGAATTCCTTTCCATCATTGAGTGTTTTGTTAACCAAATCCTACCCACACATTTCTGTAGACCACCAAGAAGGTTTTCCTGAACTGTTTCAAGTGTTCAGCATGCTGTTTCCCCTAAACAAAGTGCCTAATACTACAGACATAAAATTTATCATTGTCCCCTCAGCCCTGAGACGGTTGCTATTTTCAATTCTCCTGATACTGAATGAGTGATACCAGATGCGCAATACCTGTAAGGACATTTCTTATACAGCTTTTCAAATCTCCACATTTAATGCATTGTTCTAGAAAACCAGATTTACAGTTACAATGCTGTGTTCTCCATTAAAAAGAATATTATTGGTGCATGCAGTACAATGCTATACTTCAAAAATATGCAATTAATGCTATGAATGCAACTGGACACATATGGCATATGAATGCACATGAATGGATCATCTTGCAGTACTGCCAAACAACTCTACAGTCTGATTTAACCAGAAACCCTAATTAATCATGCTTCCTGTACCTCTGGAACAAGGCAAGCAGATCATAATCACAAGACCCATGACTGCAGGAGAACATAAAAAAAATAGCTGTAGTAAAGTAATTTTAAAATTTGGACCATCTAATAACTTTAAAAATAATCAAGCTGGAGATGCTAAGTGAGGATCATGTGAACATTTAAGGAAATTTTTGAAAAAAAAGATTATAGACTAAAATTTTGAACTAAATGCCTTTACTTCTCTTCACAAACTAACTTCTCTTCACATACTCTTTTCTGGAAAGTATGCAATTTCCATGCATAAAGTCATGGAAAACACTGTTCCAGTATAATGACTGATGATACTGTTTCACATGCCCATTAGTCACACTTTTGTTTTCCCAGGAATGCATTTGTACATGCCCCCCTTTGTCCCTGCAGGACAGACATTCCAACATTCACTTTTTAAACACCAAATAGGCACAAGAGACACATATTGCATGGCACAAATGGTCCCTTCCCATGACTGAAATTACTATTTGCACACTTAAATGTAATTAAACATGACCTAATTCGAATTAATTACCCAGAAAGAATCAACAATTACACTATAGGTTTATCAATTACATTATGATAGACATTTTCACTACAGAAAAGGCCACATGGAAAAACAAAGACATTCACCAGGACATGCAAAGGTTTAGTAAGGCTGTGCCATGCATAGAGGAAATCCATGAAGTAAATGTGCAAAATAAAATAAAGCACAGTGTGCACTCTTGCTTTCCCTCTCAAAATTCACGGCCACACCTCCATGCACTAACACCCGTCTCAGGAACACAAAACACTCAGGCATGCAAACTAACTCAGACAAAATAAACAAAAAAATGCCTTGAAACAGGTGAATGACACAACCCACAAACAGGTGGCCGCTGGTTCAGAATGCATCTCTTTAATTGGCTTAAAAGAGAGATGGCATTCTAACCCGCCTTTACCTTTCAGGATACTAAGGGACAAGCACTGATTGCCATCATCACTTTCCTCAGGGAGTGAGCTGCATTCCACTGGGAAGCTTCTGTTCTGCAGGAGTGTCCAACAGTTGTCGATCAGGAGCTCGCAGAGGCTGCGGCATGGCATCTGTGGGGACAGGCCTGGCTTCCTGCACTGTGGCACTGACAGCGCACAGAAAAACCTCTCCACTGCATAATGGCAGCCTGACTGCACGAGAAAAGCCCATTCACTCAATAGTGCTCGCACATCCTTCACACTGCTCTGGTTTAGAAAGTTGGGTACCGAGAAATGATCCATACCATGGCAAAATGGCAACTCAGAATCAATCAACACACAGTGCGGGGATTCAGTGGTAGGTGTCTCACTATCAGAGAAAGAACGATTGCTTTCTACAGTTAGTAAATCATTTGAGACAAAGTATTCCTGAGAATACTGTGTCGTGTTATTAGGTTCAGCATGCCAATGAGAGCTATTGCTATTTGACGTGCTGCTATAATTGCTGACAATTTCGGAAGAAATGTTTATGCTTATGTTTAACTGACTTGTAAGAGGGTCCCCAGTTGGACCAGCAGCAATGCCAATATGCTCATCCATTGAATGGAGATCCGCCTTCGTCAGATTCTTCTTCAAGTTGGCATCCTCTGCAAGAACATGCATGCTATGCCCAGCAAAAGACAAATTGGTTTGCACATTGTTAATTTCTTGGTTTTCCCTCAGAGGGGACCAAGTGACAGGTTTAAGCGTAGGCCCAGATTCGGGTTCAACACCAGACCCAGAAACAGACCACGATCCGGATCCAGACTCTAACCCAGAACCATGTTCTATATTTGCATTTGGCTGCTCATTCCACTCTGAACCAACTCTAGATCCCCCTCCACTCCCCATCTCCTCACCCGTAGCAAGGACAGCCGCATCAGTAGCACCTGTGTCTTCTATCGCCAGATGTTCTTTTGTAGCTGTTGTAACTACTGTTGTTGGTACTGTTGTTGAAACAGGTAATGGACTGGTTGTCAGAACGGTTGTGCCTAAAGTAGTCACATTGGCTGGTGCCTGAGTGCTCTTGTCTCCAGACTGTGAATCAGGAAACCAAAACCATCCATCTGAGTGCCCGATAAACAGACCCAGCATCACACCCAGCCACAGTCCAAGCGAAGACATCTTGTTCAACATCTGATCTTTTAGCAGCTCACACAGGGTCTTGCAGCAAACATGCCCTCAGTCAGTAATCCACACTTACTCACCCTGGAGTCACAACACTCAGCCCCTCAGAGCAGGCAGAAAAAGTACAGAGGAGGAGTAAACTCTTCAGTGGGCAGGGGGCTGGTTCCTTATTGGGTTGGGATTGTATTTTTTTCCCCTCCCATAGCTCCTCCTACTTCTTTTGTCTCTGTAGTGATACAGTGTGTCTGCTAAAAGATAATCTTGCCAAAAACGCCTGTAAGGCTTCCTTTTGTGAGTGCTTGTGATTTGAGTGACTGAGACAAATGCCTCCCTGATAGAATTTTTTTCTTTTCACTTTTACAGTCTTTACAGAGGCAGAGACATTCCACAATCTATACCCCCTAAGTTTAAATGGACTGTGCAAATCTAGTCTTTAATCAATTCTGACTCTTAAGTTTAAGAATGCCAAAGACCAGATGTTTAGCTTTCTAAGACAGATTGGCACTATATATGTATGCATATTGAACATATGAATGGATTTTTTTATAGTGTATCCTGCAAAATAATTATCTCTCTTTTATTTCAAAATATCCATCAACTACCCCATTCCCATTAACTTATACCAAAGATGCATTAGGATGGATGCATAGAAAATAATAAATACATTTTTAAGTACTAACTAGGAATGTCAATCATATGCATCAGAGTAGAGATGAGAATTCCTGCCTTTTTTTTAAATCCAACAGTGCAGAATTTATTTTCATCCTACCCTTTTCTCTTGCTCTCTGTTCAATGTAAATTGTGCTCTTTGACTCTACATTACAATTACTTTTCCACCCCAACTCTCCACTCCATGCAGGGAGTAGTTAAACAGTGATCCAGGACTGACTATCCTATTCAGACTGGTACGGAGTCCACAAGATCTGGTGACAGGACTCATATTAATGGGAGTTGAGAGCTGGAGAAATATTACAAGACAAACAACTAGTTGTTTCATATGCCTGTAGAGGAAATAAGCCCTTGCAAAACATGATCAGAAGTTTGCATGCATGGCTGCCTATGGCTTTCATCTCTATGTCATCTGTCTGAAAACAGAGACCATCATATGTGTCAGCTCAGCTCAGGACAATGACTGTCACAAAAGGGAAAAGAATTTCTTCCAAAAGCAAGCACTTGCAACATGTATTCAGGGTTAATTTCAATATACCATAATTATATCCTAAAATGCTATTATTTTTGCTTGCCAATAAGACTACAAAGTTAATCCATGTAGAAAACAAAGGAGTTTTACAATTGAATATCACCAGATAAAGCATTTGAAGCACCCACTAAATAGGCAGAAGTCATTTTGGGTAACAAAAATCCTTTATAAACATACCTCTAATGCAAGTTGGCCAAGCGCAAATAACTAAAGCTGGCCATAATCTGATTTCAAAGCAGTCACACTGAGAGTGCCTGGACTTCCAGCTTATTTGACATACACTGCCTGAATTAGAAAATAAATAAATCAAAACAGATGGAAAATTTTGGACTTTAGTTCAGTTCAAAACTGACCTAGAGGAAGACACAATGAGTAATGTGACTATGTGGGGAAAACCTACGCACAAGATACTTGACCCGCTTTGGCTCTCGAGAAACAACTGCGATTTTCCCTCCTCTTCTCAAGCATTTAACCAGGAAACATGGTCAAAATAAGTGGGGTGTCCATGAGGAATAATGTGGGAATGGCATGAACAAATGCTAAACAGCACCTCACCCTCATGCCAGAGTCTCAGGCATGATGACAAATGGCTATTGAGAAAATTATCAATGGTAACAGTTGCAGAAAATGAAAAAACATGCCAAATGTACTAATACAGAGATGCAGCAGTGTGAAAACTGATCCAACGAAAATCTGTTCCTGTGCCAGCCAATGAATGAGCACGCAGTATGGTCAGTTATGTAAAGTTGAATTAATCTTTAAAACATCTCAGATTAAAAAGAATGAAGGGCAAAATCCTAGAGGACTGCATTTAAGGTCCCTACAACAAACTCTACTATAAAATTACTATTAAATGAAAGGAAATCAATATACAAAATGTCAGCAATATGCAGTGCGCTGGTTCAACAGCTGGAACTAACACTAAATATCCATACACATATTCTGACCTGATTATATAATATTATATAAAGTATTCCCTTGCCAGTGTTATTATTATTATTATTATTATATCTATTATAATTATTATCATTATCATCCAATGTTCATACTTGTGTCCAAACATGCAGCCGTGAATCCATCAGTTTCACAATGACAAAAGGCTTAGGAAAGTATTACTTGCACATCATTCCTTCCTCTCCATGCAGAAAAATTGATGAACCATAACAGTCACCACCATTCATAACCTCAACTCACAATGGGCTTGTTCTTCAAGTGAAAATGTAACAAATCACTTCATGGCTCGGGTATGTCTATGGATGGGAATCCCCATGCTCTATATGTTGACTCCCTCATAGGACCTATTCTCTGTGACCTTTCCCAGCATGCATTCCACCTCTTTCCCACAGATCACTATTACTGGAGCCCCTTCACTGGGACACGTCATTCCCCAGCGTGTTTACTGGTCAAGCTGAACTGTGGCGGTGGCATAGCAGCTCCAGTTTCCTGTGCTCCAGACTGGGCGTTTTCCGTTCATATGTGTCTTCTGCTGTAAACCCCCCAACCTCTTTTCCTTCCTTTCTTTCTCCACGTCTTTTTTGTTTTCAGAACATTAAGTGCCAAAAAGGTGCAAAAGCAAGCTTCCTGACTAACTTTAATGCAATAAAAGACTGGCAAGCGTGTGGACCTGAAAATGTTAATATATAAAGGCGGGTAAAGATAATAATAATAAGAATATGAATAAGTCGATATGTTATTCCTTAACGCTGTCCCCTAAATGTCCAGGAAATGTATATTATACCCCCAATACACCACAGTTACTGTTACAACTATACAGGATACAACTAACCTGATGTTCATATACTGAGAATCAGCAAGAAAAAACTATGCCAGTGTACATAATACAGTACTTTTTAATCTGGTGAAATGTGCAAGAGGCAAAGAAATGCTTATTTGAAGCCAATGTTATGTCTCATTCTCATTTTATATACATTTTTATAGCATTAAAAGTGCAGCTGCCACTTCACAACTTCTTGATTCTATCCTGAGCTCAGGTTACCATCTATATGTGTTTCTGTGTTCACATTAGTTTTCTCCACATGCTCTAGTTTCGTTCCACAGTCCAAAAAAAACATGGCAGCAGATATAATAACAAGTCTAAGTGTCAAGGATTGTGTGTACTAAAATTTGGACAGTAGCCCAAAGCCTTCACCATCGATGGGCTATGTAGAAGAAAGCCTAATTTATACCCAACAATGGAGGCATGAAAATCATTTAACATACATTTGGATTAAGTCGGAATATATCCAACAGCATGCTAGAGATCTGCAGCAATTACACCAAACCGCAATGTACTCTTTAATTTCTGTAATGACGCTTTACTTTTACATACGCCAGCATCCTGTTCGGGGCTCCAACCCAGGCTATAACTGATAATTACCTGAAAGGTATGAGTGATCACTCAGACAAATGCAGACTAAGCAATACTCTCTAATTAGAGAGGTTTTTTTATATAGTATAGTTAAAAAATTTCTTGCTGGAAGGTTAACATAAAAAGACCACTTGGAAGCTTGTGTTTATAATTCCTCCAAGTAATTAGCAAATTGAGAAAATAAATTACGGAGCCCATGTCCTTATTTAACCTCACATCAAAATAAAAAGACTAGCGCCCTGTATTACTTACATGAGACTAAACCGACTATATATATATCGGGATATTATGGTAACATGAGAACAAGTGATTAAACAATCAAAGAAATGAATGGAAATGCACTTTTATCCACTGTATTGTACAACATTTTGTATTTACCCTTCAGATCATTTTGCAGCCTGTTCATAATAAGCTTCTCTTTACATAGATAATAGCAGGTCTGAAAATCTTTTTTCTGCTTTTTACCATGAATGGAGCATTAATAAAAGTGAAAGTGCCCATGTCAAATGTAGAAAAGAACACAGTGGGTATTATCCCTGAGACAAAATCAGATGTGACAGTTATAAGTGCTTATTTTTAACTTTCTTTGACTGATGGAATAAGACAACAAACTAGAAATTAAAAAAAAAAAAATATCATTCCTGATTTTATATAGTTCTATATCAAACTATTATTTAAATAGTGTATTATAAATTATTTGAAAAAATATTATAAAAAGTGTGTACACACACACACACACACACACACACACACACACACACACACAGCATATATATATATATAGTTTTGGTTTTTTTTTTTTTCATAAAAAGTTTTTCATAAGTTTCAAATATTTCTAAAATGCTGTTTTAATAATAAACTGCAGTTCAATGCTTTTTCAAATATCATGAAGTGAATAACATTTGAATATACACAAATTTGTAAGCAAATTTTAAATATATTTTCAACATATAACTGTTTTACAACCATACACTACAAATCTTTTGTAAAAAGATTTACATTGTCTAAAAAAAAAAGAATGAATTTTACTGCTCAAGTCACATGATTCCTGTGTTACATATCACATTTCCATATGTTATAGCAAAGGAACCTGTCAGCTAAAGGTCTTTTTCCAGCATGCCTGACCCAGCCTGCCTAAGCTTGTCTTAGCACGCAGAAAAAAAACATCATCCCAAGGCCTGGTAATTAGCTGCAATCAGAGAAACGTCTGTGCATGGAGTGAAAATCCATGGACGATAGCCATAACTCCATCTTCACTTTGCTTTTATAAACCAGGAGGAAACTACAGTCCTGGTGACCTGGATGTAACCTGGTCGTTGTTCATGTGTGCAATTTCGTATTTCTAGCACCAAGGCAATCAGTCGTAAGAAATAAATAGATTCCTGAGGAAGAATGTAACAGAGGAGACATACAGTCACCGCTTCCAGGTCAAGTCAGGTCAAGAAAATATTATTTTTTTGTTCTTCTTTTTATCCAGAAAAAAAGCCATTGTTCTCTGAAAGTTTTCTTTTGATAGTGATGATATAGACTGTTTAAAAAAAAAAAAGCAAGAGTAGGCTAGTTCTGAAATGTTGATGTACCAAATACAAGACACACACACCCACTTACACATCTTGTACTCTCGTTACAGATACTTGAAGCAGAAAAGCAGGCCTTGACCACCACATCTTTAGCCTTTAACCAAAAGGCTTTATTACATGTGACTGCACCAGTAACTCCAGTAGTAAAGTGGAGATTATGCTTCATCACAAGTGCCTAAAAGAAACATCCAAAACAAACTTCTGAAATCCAGGAACATTCCTGGACACATCTTAGCAATTTACCGGCTGTCCATAAGCAAACCATTAGTCCATTAAGTCCATTAAGTAAACTGATTACAACTATTTTGAGACATTTGTAATGAATTTCTCTTATTCTACCAGCCAATTCAATAATATTATTAAAAACTAATTTTTTGCCAATTCAATAATAAATCTGAGAGATTGAACAAGCACAGAACAGTCTTTATGCTTATAATAACCGTAACAACATCCATGTGAGATTAATAAGTGATAAAAAGGTATCGCTTGAAAATATATTTTTTAAATAATCTACATCTTTATAAATCTAACGTCCAATCAGCTGTTGCCATCATCAACAACAGTAGGGGATGAGTCACAAGTGAAGTGTTTCGAATCTTTATCAGTGAGAACTTACTTGTTTACATGCAGCACATGCTAAGTTAAAAGGTAGAGCTAAAAGGAGCTTTTAATGTTCTTTTGGCACCATCGCCTCATATTTAAACAAGACGAGAGCAAGAGAGACAAAGCAGACTGCTTACAGGGATAACAGTAAATAAGTTTGCTTCTGTTAGGTTTCGTTGAGGGTGCGAACACAAAAGGTCTCATGGAATTTTAATAGCTTTCAAGCTGCCCAAAATACACATCTCTGTCCAGCATACCCTGCCAATGATTGTGTTATAAGTGCTAATAAAAAAAAGTGATGTCCAAAAGGGTGTGACAAGAAAGGAAAGGCTCAACTGCCCAAGCACTGTAGTTGTTTTACTCCTACATGAAAAATTAAGCAGAAACTCCAAGCAGAATGGGCATTTCCTTAACTAACTATACACACATTTTGGAAATGGAGGGTTGAGTTGCTCTGTACATACATGAGCATTTCCCAAACTCTTGTAACAGACTCTGGGTATTTTTACAAACAGAAAGGCTCTCAGACTGCTCCACAAAACCACAGGTCAGAACAAACAAGCATTCAGCACGTCACGCATGTTTATCTGATCGATCGAAGTTCTCAAAGTGTGTCCAGAAACAGTGCAGCAGGAGGTGTAATGTCTCGTGGGGAGACACAGGAACCCTTCACTTAAAACGTTTAATAGAAATGCCGACAATAGCATGGCATGCGGGGCATGTATCCCTAAAGCCGGCTGGCTTTTGTCCATGGCTTTTTGTGTGGCCCCCTGTGGAGGCGAGCACCTAGATGGGGGACATTGAGATGCTAAGCACTACTAGCAGAGACGACCTGGTCCAAGAGACGCATGGAGACAATGCTAATGTGGTTATCTTTTTTCGGAATCTCCCTAGTAAATGATAAATCATATCTACATCCCTGTACCTGTTTTAAATTATATCTAAAAAACCTGCAACTTTTTCTGTTATTTTTTTTTTTATTTTGATGACATATTGAGCTCCAACAAACTCTAAGTAAATGCCAGTCTGTTCAAGGAAATGTAAGTCGACATTAGAAATGAAGGAAAGTAAGATGCATAATAAGCAATGTATTTCTTTTTTCTGCATATTATAGAGTAGCCTCCTAGGCCATCACTGGGCATCATTCCGTACAATCATTAAATCCAATATGGCATCATCTGATTGGATGAGCAGCTTTCCAAAAGTTATTATATTTAGTATAACCACACTGGGAATATCTAGCTGATGGTTTAGCAGAGAATGTGGCTTGTTTGAGTGAACAAAACATTTGGAAAGCTTGTTTCCAAAATGTCAGTTGCTCAGTATACATGTATTTGTTTACAGAAAAATATAATGCAATACAGCACTAACAATTGAACAGTTATGTTGTGTATCAGCATGTGACTAGTGCACTCATTGGGTGGGCTCATGTCTATATCTGTGCCAACATTTAGTAGTAATCTTAGTCATATCTACTTATACATGATCTAGTCTATTAAAAAGACCGTCTTTCGTGATCTATGCAGTAAAGCAGAATGCATTCCCGCCTTGTTGATATTTACACTGTACATCATTTCTAATAAATACTCACAGGATGTACAAAGTGAGGCTCCTTTTCCTTTATACTGCAAACTCATACATTCAGACATGTATAGCTCCTGAATATAGGCATGCAAAATCCTTTATTATAAACCATACATCACCACAGGTGTATGTGAATTCACATGTACAGCCATCTAAATGGACTTTCTCTTTGAAACCTATTACTTTTAGTGTTAAGAACTTTGTTATACAGTAGTCCATCCCAAACGAGACTTGGTGCAGGACTCAGAAGGGCATGCCTGAACAGAGAAAAGACATTTTTATCTGCAGCGGAGCCCCTCACTGAGACAGTGGGGTATATGTATGTGTGTGTTTGAGCATGACAGAATGCTAAGTGAATGTTGTGGCCTGATAAACACGTCCTGTGGTGATGGCCCCAGCTCTGGTGAGTGAAGAGCCCAGAGGGTCTGCATTCCTGCTTAGACATGCATAATAACACAATACACAAAACATGTTAAATAACATCCCATTGCCTCAGAGAGTATTGTAAGAGCAAGGATTATTTTAATTAGTATGATTATTTATGTCTGTCCATTTTTCTTTTTTACTATATGAATCAAAATGATTCTGGTTTCTGTTCTTCTTCTGGAATTATAAATCAAATTATGCATATAAGAGAATATGAATTCTGAATTTTAGCTTTTAATTTCTTGTTGTTATATTTAGATATTAAATAACTTTCGGGCACCTGTGGTTTCTTTTTTTTACGTGATCAAAAATATTGGAACACGTGACTGTTTTTAGTGCGTCATAGGTTTCACCTGTGAAAACTGCATTTATTGTAAATAAGGATAAACACAAAAAGCAGAAATATTCAGCAGAACATGGTGTATCACAAGATGCAAACCCATTTATCACCAGTAAGAATCATAAAGCCAGATTGCAGTAGCACATTTTGAGATGAACCACAAAAATTCTGGAACCAAAATTAACCTTAACAAAAGTATTGAAAATTGTGGAGATAGTAAGGATCGGCTCATGATCTAAAACAATATAGGCACAACAATCGGTGTAATGGTTTGACATTGAATGCTGCTTCTGGTACAGGCTACTTAAAATTTACAGCTGATGTAACTGATTATAACAGCTGAAGAATTCAGATGTTCACAGAAACATTTTGTCTGCCAATTCTCAAAGAAATGTAGCTAATTGGACAGCTGAAAGGGGCTGTGGTACTAAAGAAAAAAAAAGCATCAACAAAAAAGCTAGAGTTTGGACATTGTGAGAAGTCACAAGCTTGATGCAGTTATTTGAAAGCAAGGGAAATCCAGACAAATATTAAGTATCCATTTTATTCAGTTAAAATGCATTTTAATTCTGAAAATTTGTTAAAGCTCATATTCATCTTTCAATCTTGAAAGAATTATCTTCAACGTATAGCAAATTGGCCTTGCTGTTCCATTACATTTGTAGGAGATTTTATGATGCTCTTGTCACAATCCTACACATACAGTATACTGTAAAGCAAATCTCCATTGATTCTCAAAAGTGCCACCTTATAAATGTTGCCTTTATAATAATTTATTCAACAGATGCCTTTATAGTCTGGAAAATCCAAAATAACCAGCAAATAAAGGGTTAAATCCTTATTCAAATAATAGTTGCTCTTGTACAGATGTGGGATTTGAACTTATAACCTTCCAATTCCTAAATGAATCCAAAACTCGGAGCTGGACCCCGTTAAGTGTCAAATAAATATCATGTAATTCAAATGTTTAAATATTCGGCACCCCTCACATGTCAGCAAACCTTTTAGTAGATCTATTCAAGGTACAATTCTCTAAAAATTTAACTTGGATATATATTTAAAGTAGTGCAGCTTGTATATCAGCACACATTTACTGTCCTCTGAAAATAATTCAACATACAGTCATTAGTCTTAGACCATTGCTCTGTGATAAACAAGAATTAGTGTTTGTTTATTTTATTTATTTAGTTAAAGTCAGGATCCTAAGTGTTACAGAAAAGTGCTCTCCTCCCAACAGGAGATTACGAGTTTGAGTTTCTTGTAATGCTACAGCCATCTATGGGCCGAGATCAAGGCTTTGCTATGAGCTAATGTATGTAGAAGATGGCAAATAGCATTTTTCTTTGAGTATGTTCCACTACAATTGCATGTAGATTAAAAAATAAAATGACTCAACTAACTGCCAACAAAAGTGAGTTCACCCCAAGTGATAAGAGCTGTACATCATGTACCTATGCTAAGCTACACGTCTTATTCATCACGTTCATGTTTTTGTCTGCTTGACAGGACCATGCTAATGTGTGTATCTTTTATTAGAGAAGTTAAAATTTAGTACTTTGAGTAAAATTCTCTCGTAATGACCACTCAATGATTTATTATGGATTTAAGTTTATTTTTCGTATGGCAAAATAGATATACAGTACACACAAAAGAAATACACAATGCCTCTCATTGTATACGCCCCAACAAAACTACTACCAGATGCTGGAAAAATATTGTCATGTTTTGCCTTTTAAAAGCAGTACAATGCCTGTTCTGAATTATTGAACAATACTATACAAGGCTAAATACAGATCGCTGTCTCTTTCAACATGCCTCAAGCACTGGAAATACACCAATCAGTATGTTACAACAATCCTGCCACACAACATTGGGTTGCACAGTGAGTGAATGTCTCCCCCTGGTGTCCATTGCAACCTGTTTCAATCTAATTCATACAATAGCTGAATTGGTTCTTGACATTTCTGAAATTTCTGTTCTGACAAACAGAGAATGGACTTTGTTCAGCAATTCATCTTATAACATATTATTCAGTAACTGCCATGTGTTGTTCAGTAACTGAGGAACCTTTGACCTTTTTGAGTTTCACACGTGCTCAATGTCTCGATTTCCTGTTTTTATTTATTTTTTGTTAGTTGTGACATGTAAATCAATCCTTGATTTTACTATCCCAACCTAGTATCATCTCCAATGTTCTGGAGGTAGATTCCAGATTCACCTCGATCTTCATCATATAATGATGAAGATTGAAAGGAATAAAAATCTGTATTTAGAGAAAAATGTGTTCTATAAAAGCTAATTTGTAAATGTGCTTCTTTAATACAGATTATAAACCAGATTTGTCATAAGAATTGAATCTGAACTGAAAAGAATTGAATGAAGCCAGTGGTCAAATTATCTCCATCTAATGAGAGTAGTAGAAAAGACTTGCTCTCTTGCAGGACTCCAGGGGTGACTAATAATAATAAAACCGTACACAATGAAATAAATAAATGAGCCAAAAGCAAAAAAAAAAAGCTTAGTGGTAGGTCTCTATTCTTCCAAATATCTTATTCTTCTAAGCCTCCATTATTAAATCAGTCTAGCCTTGTCTGTATAACAGATAACAGATCTTAATGGACACAATAGAAAAATTACACTATTATTACTGCCATTATCGCAGCACATCCTGAATACACAGGGTAGATCAAACCCAACGCCACACACCACAAAATGAGAGAGCAAACACCGATATGAAGATCATGAGTGTTCCTCACGGGCAAAAACACACCTGTCTAAACATGTGCACACAGAGACACATGCAGACACACAAGCTGTGTTAATAGGACTTGTCAGCATACAGCATGCACTGTGCTTTCAGGCTGCTCTGGTGCACAAAGCATGCGATTAGACGGTAGAGAGACAGATGTGAGAGGCAGCAGAAAACAGATGACCATGCTGTGAGACAATGGTTCACTTCTGGTCACATTTAGTACTTACCTAATGAAAAGACTATGTGGCTGAAGAGCACATAGTGACAAAGGGCAATGTTTCGAACACAATACTGTAATTTTACTGTATTTTTTCATATAGTTATATATTACAAACACAGCAATTTTCAATGCAAACCATTTTTTTAAAGAAATTAGAGGTAAACTGTACATTTTATCCATTTAAACTTACATTTAATTCACCAGGTCTCATTTTCTCCAGTTCATATAATAAACGCAATGTTAAATAGAAAGAACAAGGCCATGAAATGAAATTGCTAAATATGCTGAACATATAAACAATTACACGTAATATGTGGAGTAATCGTTTTTTAGAAACAGTAACATTAAATGAGAAAGTTAATTTAACTTGAAGCCAGAGTAACCAATCAGATTTGAGATTTCAAACATCCAGCTGAGCAGTTGACATTGGATTCTATACCAGAGGGTTACAAGTTCAAACCCCAGCACTAGCAAGCTGCCACTGCTGAGCCCTTGAGCAAAGCCTTTAAACCTTAACTGCTCATTTGTAAGTCACTCTTGATAAGTTCATCTGCCAAATGCCATACATGTAAAATGTAATGAGGTATTAATCAAGGCTAAAAATCGAACTGTCTTTAAGATATAGTTAATAGTCTACTGCTTAATTAAATTGCTGACTGTCTGTATGTCTAGCATACTGCTTTAAGACAGACAAAAGTTACGCAGCACGTCCCACTGAGCAAACAGGTAATGCAAACAAACTGAAGCCGCTCAATCACCTTATTTCCAGTGGTGATTCAAAGACACTGCCATTCACAACCACAAGCATGTGCATTTTTTTTAGTAGAGCATCTTCTAACTGGCACAAGTCAACCACATTAAACACAGAACTCCTTTATTATTGTTACCAAGGCAATGAGAAACCAGATCTCTCTGACTTCAACAAAAGCTGATGCATACTTGACTGAAAGGCGTGAAGAGGATCCACCCTTGTGCTTCTGCTTTCATAAGGATTTAGCTTGTACAGTTTAGAAGTTATTCTGTATTTAAACTGTACATTTACTGGTTTATGTGTGGCTTATTTTATTTTTTTTAAAGGGGGGAAATCAGTGGAATAATCCTGTCTTGTCCTGTCGTCCTACTGAATACTTATGTAGAACTCATGTATTGTCTTCTACATGTCTGGTCCTGGAGTCATAATTGTTGCTCTTACTGTATGTGTACAGTATAAGCTTAGTGTAACCTATGCAATAACCATTGCTACTGAGTCATTTCCTCAGCATCACCAGCAGGGAGAGCTGATGAGTACAGGCTCAAGGGGGCACAGGGTTCAGCTGCTCCAACACTGACCTCATTACAGAGGGCAGCTGTATCAGGACACAGTCATTAGCCCAGCTTAAGCACTCCACTATGTAGTGTCTGATCTCTCATGGGGCACGGGTAGGCTGAGCTGGAAGGTGAGACCCTGTCACGTCATGAGTCTTGCCTGTGCCATTGGTCTCTTCTAATCATTTACCTGAGCTTAAAGTTTAGTGTGGTGTTTCTCAAGAGTCCCACAAGTCGGGGTGTGGTTAAATCAAACAGAGAACAGTAAATGTTATTGTGCATATTTGAACTGGCAACAAAGATTCGGAAAACAGAAGGGAAAAAACTGTAATAAATGCATACACAGACTTTTCTTCCTACAACAATAGAAAGAGTTCATTGAGAAAAATAGTGTCAAATGATTAGGTGAAAGTCAGTCATTCCACCGTGGCCCTGAATTGCCCTCTGTTGCCCGAACAATAGCCATGTTGACCTCGGTGTTGCAATCCACCACATTTCAGCACACAAAGTCCTGTCTTTAATTCAGAGCTCTGAAAGAGGGATAGGCTCTAAATCTCCATTCAACAAGAAGAGGGGGAAGGGGCTCATTGATCACAGCAGCTGTGTGTTTGGTGGGTGAGGCCAGCTTTAAACACACCCTTGAGTTTGGGAACAGTTTAAAGGAGCATAAAATACTACTCACAGTTTCAGTTATTCAAAAGTAGATGCAGCTACACTTGAATTGCACTAGACATAAACACCACAATCTGCACACAAGCCTCTGAGTCATGTCCAGCACCTAGTGCAACAAGAAGAACACTTAGAAGGCTTAAAGCTTTTTTATTCCCATGAAAAATGAAAACAAATGGAAGAAAAGGTCAGGAGTGTGAACAACAGTTTATGTAATAATAGCAGGCATGGTGGGAATAAATTAGATAAATCCAAAGTATTCAGTCGGGATTCCGAATGTGTGTGACTAATAAACGTGAGGCAGATACCATGACAAAACTGAACTGTGTGAATGAAAAGGCTCTACTATCGCACACGCATTCACACTATAGTATACACTATAAACCCTCAGTCACTCTTCCCTCTTTGCAAGGTTGTGCATTGCATGTGGAAACATGGAAGAGGAGGTGATAAATGGAGGGATCAACATCTGGGCCGGATGACCCAAATATCATAGAGCGTCTCTGTGACATCTGTACCGGAGCTCTAATTCTAGATCTGACACCGGTGTTTTCTTTAACCGAAAACAAGTCTAGAATGTTTACTGTTTCTAGTGTGTTCGCATGCTCTGAAATCGGAATGTATTTGCCCCTCAAATTCTCTGTTAAACTACGTTTCCAGATGACTGACGAGATGATTTTAAAGCAAAGTTTTAAGGCAGGGCTTAATGTTTGAGGTAACCGTGCAGTTTTACGGGACAAAGGAAGAAAAAGCTGTTCCAAAGAGGAGCCAGCAGAATGATGGAAAGGTAGAAAATGGCGTAGGTCATGATTGAATGGATGTCCCCTACATGACCTTTCTACATAAATCCCCTCTATCCTAGGTAAATGGGACAATTCCTCACCTTCTACTTTTTTGTCTCTTGCACTTTTTTCTTTATGCAGTGCCTTTCTGCATACCAGCTGCTCTTCTGTCTTTTGTTTTATTGAATCACTTACAACTAATACACAATCTGGCATCAAGATGACATGACATAAGCCATTTGATGATAGTTAAAAAAAAAAAACGGGTATTTCGGTAACACCACATACTTCAAAGCACTGCTGCAAGGAAACCAGGAACTATGAATAGCAAGCATTAGCTAGGAAATAAATCCAGCACACAATTTAGCTAGTCAACTAGCACCATGTTAAGGTATAGTGACACAGTGAATTTGGCCACCACTGAAACTCGATTTGTTCTTTATTAGCTTGTGGTCCTGTGCTTGACAAGAGTGAGAGAGTATGCCGACACATCCGACATTGAAAACACAGCCCGTTATGTTCCCTAGGCTTTGGCTAGAGATAATTGTGGCATTGTTAGACATGATAAAGCACTATCACTATTATACATGTTTTAATCCAGGTGAAATAGATCTGTGTTGGTGTGAACACACTGGATGAAAGTAAACTCATGCACGGCTTGTTCAATGTGTCTTTAGGTTGACCACACACATCTGCGCTTGAGTTGAACTCACCAGGTTGTTGTCTGTCTGCCCTCATAATTTGCTTTGCTTCAGTTTTGTGTGCTCTAACAAAAAAGCCTTTGTGTCTGTTAGCCTTTTATTACCGCTTTAAAAATGCCCTTCCAAGTGCATTGTTAAAATGCACCCCGGACATCTGAGAACTTGGAGGAGAAGTGAGGGACTGGCTGTAGCCAGCAGCCACTGATTTGTTAGAGCATGAAGTATTGTATGCTGATTCCGCTAGAGTTATGTTTCTGTTTTGTTTGCCTTCTCAGCACATATTTTTGTAGCTTTGTATGCATAGATATCAAAGTAATTGGGATGGTTTGCCTGTCCCAGGTCTGGAATAAAATTGCATGCTTCTAGTCTTGCTAGAAACTAAAAAATGGTAAACCTATGACTTCACAAATAATGTCTTTATAAATAAAAGAGCATGTCCTTTTTTTTGCAAATCTGCAGTTATTAAACATGAAATCGTAGCGGAAAACAACGTTAAAAAAAACATGCTTGTTGCATGTTTTTACATCACTGAAAACGGTCCTCACGTGTCAAAGGACATTTCTGTCATGATAGTGTGTAGTTATGATAGATTACTTATTCATTGTACCATATATACACATTATAACATTGAAGGATTAGAATGATTTACACTGGTTAGGAAATACAAAACGCATAGAAGAAAACCAGACAGGAAATAGCCCTTCAGCAAAATAAAACAGAATGAAACAGTTTAAGAAACTATATCAAAAGACCTGCACCATCTCTCACTATCACTACCTGCAGCATCAGACTCTGAGTCAGTAAAGAAGACATGAGTCACCATTGAGACACATTGTTGTGTTCTTACTATATGTGGGAAACTCCCAAATATATTGTGTGCTTAAATACTAATGGCCCACGGATGCGTTTGTGTGGCAGATCTGCTGCACAAACTTTGATACCAGAGAGAGGAGTTTACACACAAGTACACCCAAACTTGCAAAATGCAGCAATACAGAAAAATAAATCCTTAATATGTTCTGTTTTGGGACTCAACAACCTGCTTATAAGAAGAGTATGAGTGCATAGTTGTCTCATATATGCCACTCTGCATTATAGTTAAGAATAAAGGTGATCATTTTGTCAAACTTTGAGTTATCAGGGGTTCAGTTTGTACTGGAAATGTGCCAGAATTGATCATGTACCTCAAATATATGGTGAAATGTATTCAATTCAATAATGTTGCATCATTTATATGTTATATTTTGGACACACCTATACCATCATCAGCCAAATATATAATACCATATTTGGCTTTGGCTGTATGTCCCTCGATTACATAGCAGCCATTAAGACACAGGCATATTCGAGCCCATTGACTATTACAGTAGACTCATTTTATACATTTAAACAAGATGATTTGAAATGACATACACTGGCTAGCTGCATTAGTTACCTTAGCCCAATATACACCACAGACAGTGACATTTAATAATTTACACAATGAATAAGAAAAGGTTGTTCAGTTTTTTACATAAGTTGCTTCGCTTTCATAAACATTCAAAATGACCTTGCTGTTTTAAATCATTCTAAGGTACCATGGCCACTCTAGGATGGTCACTCTACTTTAACCCAGGACTCCATTCTTGAGAATATTTTTTAAAGAAGACATCTGGGTTAGCGTTGCACACACACACACACACACACACACACACACACACACACACACACACACACACACACATGCGTCCTTTAACTTAGGAACAAGCCTCAGCAGTAAGTAGGCCCCTTAAAAAAACTTCCATGAGCTAGACGCTATGCAGCATTCTTCTGCCCTCCTGCCAGTCATCTCCAGTTTTTTCAGATGATAAAATGCCCAAGTTAGTCTGTCAGACAGGTTCAAACTTGGTCTGTTTTTTTTTTTCCATAATACTAAAAGCAAAGCTATTCTGAGCACAGGCCGATGAGTTTAACTCCCTCATTTGAGCACTGGCAAATGATGAAATGATCCTTCTTCTGGGATTTCATCACCTTACTTAATTGAAAGTGCATGAGGGTGCTGTAATATAGCATAAAAACATTAGGTGTCTTAGCTGTGGGCTTTTCTGTAGGCCTGCTTTCCTGTTAGCTCTGGCGTTAAGCTTTAATGAAATAGAGGACACAAACAGTTCAGAGATCCAAACACCTTCAGTGGAGAAGTTTTAGCCAAAGCGATTAACCCACCTGGCAGAGTTTGATTTTCATTTGTCTGCCACCCTATCGTCTGACTCACATTTCCTGGAAAAACAAACCCAGATGCATAAACATCCACTACAGCTAAAGCATTTAGTCCTTCATATCTTCCCCCTAGGAAATATATTAAAGTGTTTTCCCAGATCCAATGGTTTTAACGTTTTAAGATGACTAAGCAATGCAGAACAAAGAACTAAAGTGAAGGGGAAAAAAATTAGGTTTTGGCATTTATTGACTGCTTATTAACATAGATATCCAGGCATGCACAAACTGTTAGCCAGGGTTTGGGCAATGATGGTGTCAGGGGGTTCCCGATGAGTCAGTGGAGAACAGTATAGGAAAAAAACAGTGAAGGCAAATGACCGGATGTAAGACATAGACACTTGTGTATGCTTGAAGAAGCCAAAGAGGGAGCAGAAAGGACTTAAGCGAAAGAGAGAGCTTGTTGGTGGGCGAAAAGAGAAAGGGAGCAAAAAAGCAGCTTGACACACACAGAGTGTACAGAAGGGACAGATAGAGAAGGAAAGACCTTTATTCCTTCTCTTTTTTAGTACTCTTTTCCACTCATTCAAACCAAATGCCCCCCTGCAGGGAATGAATTCCAGCCTAATTATCCTCCTTGAACAAAAGATCTGTACTAAAGAGAGAGAGAGAGAGAGAGAGAGAGAGAGAGAGAGAGAGAGAGAGAGAGAGAGAGAAAGAGAGAGAGAGAGAGAAAGAAAGAAAGAAAGAGAAAAAAATTCCTATCATGTTCATTCAGGCCAGGCAGTCCACACATATGAAAGTCCACTCTTGAAATTATGAATCCATTCCAAAGCCCTATCTTTCTCCTGTGAGGGAAACAAGCGGTGGCATTATTAGACTATGGGAAAAATATTAGATGTCTAGATAAAGTGTTCCGAAGACAGCAACCCACAGAAAAAGTCTATAATTAGATGTAATCCCTTGTTAAAACATCATGCTGCTGAGCATAAATAATCTATGGGTTTCAAAGCTGAGCCGACATTACTGGCAGTACCATGACAGAGAAAATAAAGTCAGACAGATGTGTCTAAAGTCAGTTTAAACTATAAAGTTTAAATAAAGACATACAGAGAAATAACTAGAAAGATTACGAAAAAAAAACTGTGCCTCTTTTTTCTGCATTTAATTCCAACAGGAAATCGGTTTCAGAATGTCATCAACTCTAAAGCCCCAAATAACAACTATGGACCAGTTTGCCATATTGCACACGTCGTAAACGCACCCGTAATAGCCATAAACATCCATATAAATTAGCGCACCCCAGTCTGTTGCCTATGCTTTTCAGTACTCTGCCTCCCCCTTTGTGACTCCTTTCATCCTCTGCTTCAATGTGTTAAGATGGTGCAGAGGTGAAGCAGTGCACCATTATGTGCCTCACATTCCTGACAGAGCTTGTGCTTCACTTAGGAGATGTGATGGATAGGGACCTCGTCCTCCAACCAAAGAGTTTCTAAGCTTAAGAGAAGATCGCAGATGAATCAGCAGGCTGAGAGAACGACTTCAGTCTTGCTAAAAAGCAGATCTGCACAAAACAAACCTCCATTACATGACTGAGGACAAGTCCTGTAACTTGTTTTGAAGGGGCTTTTTGAACAGCAAAGAGCTTCAGGGGTAGGACATGGCAAAAAGCCTACGTTTATTTTTACTGTCTCCATGTCTAAAGTCTGACAATGAACTATTCATAATATGGTTTGAAAAAACAAGCAGAATCAAAAACAGCCAGAACATAAGATGTTTTGTTAAAAAGACTTGAAAGCATGAAATCTAATTGGGGCACAACACACCCGGAAAATGCATTAAGGTATTTTGCATGTTTTTCTGCTCCATAGCCAAATGTTTAATTGGAGGAATAATGCCAAAATGCACTGCCAGATTAAGCTGGCAAACAGGCTAATGGTTCACAATAAAAGATTAGTTGAGGTTCATGTCAGGCCTCATCAAAGGGAAGAGGAAAACTGACAGCTTTGGCAACCCCAATGAATCTCCAAAGGATGCTGTCAATGTTCCTATATAGATACCTATGGATACAAACTAACAGATATTTGTATGTCCAAGTCTCACCTTCAGTGAACTGCATCAGTCTGATTTTCAAGACATAGAAACTTCAGCTGTAATTATAATGATTCTCGAAATGAACATAATTTCACCACACTGAGTATGATCTTTTTTTCAGATTAATAATTAATTGAGAAAAAAAAAAAGCCTCATTTTTGTTAAAACTCTTTGTGAGAACATGGAAAGTGCTAAACAAATAAAACTGAATCAAATCAAATGACAGTTATATAGACAATAAAGAATTTTTGTTATTTAGTCAAATTAATCCTTGCAAAAAGTTTCCAATGTTTTACTGGCATCCCATCCAAGTTGTATTCCTTGGGTGCCCTTTGTTTAAACAATGAGCTTTGTTGTCCATTGCAAGCATTTTGAGAATAAAGTGGCTGCTGAAGATGAATAAATGCTTTTAGGAATGTTTTACTTGTTAAAAATTCATGTTATATGCAAGTTTAGGCTTTCCCTTCACCTATTCCTTTTTTTTAAAAGAGTTTTGGCTGTCCAGCACTTCTTTCTCTATAACCAAGAAGAACGTGTAGAGGAAAGAAAAAAAAAAAAAAAAGATATTTAATACTTTGGTTCAGCAAAGCCATGCATACTTTGAAATTTTACCCTTGGACTAATACTTCAAAGGCTGTCACGGCTGATTTGCATCTGATAACTGCATTACAAGCAACACTCTGTGCTTTCCCTTAAGTATAACCGAGACTACTATCTGATATTGAGAGGCATGCACAACTGGACCTGTTCTCTCTGAATTGCAGATTTTTATCAACAAAGTGTCTTTTAGAGTATTAAGAAACAGCAATGTTGGTCACAAGCATACACCTTGTTCATTTGCATCTTCTATTACAAACATTTGTTCTTAGCGTCCTGCAAGGTGAAGCCTTCCACTGATAAAACTCCAAAAAAAAACAAACAAACCTTGAAGTAATATGTGAATAAATTCTCTATTCCTTCTGTTTGTTATTATAATATGATTATTTCCACAGCTCATGACGTTCACTTGCACCTTAATAATCTGTATTTGTTTCCCAATATGCCATTACAGTGTTTCTTTCTCGGATTTCTACTACATACAAGATAACGTGTCCAGAGAAACACTTTGGAAACTACAGCAAACCTTTTGAAGTAAAAAATAAATTAATAGCTGCTAAAGAAAAACTACTGCTTTTTTATAGATTGTAGACTGTTAGACTGATATGAGGTAGATCATATTAGCTAGAACTAGCTTACCTGAGGACATTCCACCAAAGTCTCTAGAGTAATTTTGTTGTAAATAATGTCAATAGTGTCTGTTGTGGCAAATGTTATAGGCAATGTATATCAAAATAAATATTTCATTTACATCATTTGGCAGACACCCTTATCCAGAGTGACTTACATTTAACTCATTCATACATCTGGGCAGGTTTTGGTATACAAGACTTGCTTAGGGGCCCAGGAGTGGCAGCTTGATATAGCTCAGATTAAAATTTACGACCTTCGGATCCAAAGTCCAATGCCTTAAACACTAATCCACCACCTCCTAAGGTGTAGAAACACAAGGAGAGACCGTTCTAATAAGCCTGGAATATTTTATTACTTTATTATATACTTTATTTCTTATATTATTTTGGGAATATAAAATAAAATACATTTAAATAAATGCAAATAAAATGTTAAGAAGACAACTATTGACATCTGTTCAGTTTTATTTGCCTAAAAGTACTGACTGTTTACCAGCTAAATCAAGTTTAGTACTTATTAGTGTCTAAAAAAGTAAAAAAAATCATTGAATATGACTAAATCTCTTGTATTTCAATTTAAAAACCTTCAGCAAAATCTAAATTGGCTGGACACAATGACACCGCTGCAACATGAGTGCTGGTAATAATTGAACTGCCTTCAAAGTATCCTTCAAATAGTTCACAAGAAATTTAATATTAACCTTATAAGCTTTGCTCACATGTGTATATACTAAAGAAAAGCAGAAGATTTCCACTGGCAAAAGTCTCTCTGCAGAAACCTACAGTAAAAGGGTTTCCATTTCAAACTCTCCAAGTATAACGGCTTGGACTCCTGAAGGAAACTCTTGTGTGTGGCCTTTCCCACAGACTTTAATTTTAGCTTTGATACACAATACAGCCTTGATTGCTTACACAATAGTGTGGGAGAGATAAACAGAGATTTAGCTCTAAAAAACCCATCCTGTCCCTTTAAATCAATATAGTATGAGCTAATGGACAGATGGCACATCTAGAAAGTGACTTCATGGTTATTAATGGTCATTTGGCTAGCCCCGAGACATGCCTGAGAACTCGGCTAAATAAGTAACCTCAGTAAATGTCCGCCTCGCTGTTTAGCACGGATCAGGTGTACTGAATGACATTCTGTAACAGGATAGCACTGTCTGTGGGTGCAGACTGGCAGGAGGAATGCATGGCAGGAATGTGGAAGACCACCAGCTACAATTGAACAGAATGGGGAAAACTTTGCAAGGAGCAACATCAGACAGGACATGACAGCAGAGACCTGACTGCTTCTTCCCCCAGGGCTAGGGCCGAGAATCAGCACTCGGCATTCCCACAATAAAACTCCCGAACTCAAAGCAGCTCTCACATTTTTGCTGAGCCGGTGAAGTGTTAAGTTACAAATTAGGCTGAAAAATGGCCTGTCTAAACGTTTCGCCAAAATGGTAAAAACTAAATTTTTTCCCTAACAGAAATATTTTTAAATACAACTCATACTTATAATACATTTATCATTACGTTGACACAAGAATAACCAGGTAGTTTTAAAGATAAATGGAAATAAGCTGAGATTGGAAAACATAATAACCCCACATCGCCCTAGGATATCCAAGAATAAACAAGTAAATCAGTTTTCTGAGTACACCCTCAATAGTATAATCTAAATTGCTAATACTTCACAATAAAACAAGCTATAATAGCAGTTTTAAAATTGATTTCACAATCATATTCCCCTCAATAAAAAGACATGACATGGATGAATGTGACATCTATCCAGGTAACAGAGCATGAGGATTAAGAAACCATTTATTATCAGTTCGCTTTTAACCTTGTATTGAACTGCCGGTGACGCATAAAAATCCTGGAAACATTCCAGCACTTCATGTCATCCACAGCCTTCAGGCTCATCCTGTGATGGCAGTTGGCAGCCTGAATGTTGTCTTTAGGCCATGCATTCTACAAGCAGAACTTGTCATCACTGGAGATGTTAAGGAAAAAACTATATCAGATCGGATTTCGAAGTTAGTTTATCTTTCCAAAAAGTGCAAAAAATAAATACACAAAGAAAAAAGAAATGTACAGGTACAGTGATGCTGTCAGTGTTCTGATCAGGTAATGGAATGTTCTTTTGTTTGGAAATCAAAGGAAATGAGGTAAAGTTTTTTTGAGGGGGAAAAAAATGTGTATTATTTTAATAAAGTCATTTAGGGAGCATCCGTTGCTCGTTGGGACAAAAAATCTATTCTAGACTGCTGCACAGTATTCTTATTCCTGCCACCTACCAGTAATGTCTCCTGTACTAAATACATTAAAGTCTTCATGAAACTCTGAAATCCATAAAATGTAGAAGTAAGCAGTTCGATCAAGCAAAACATGCTTTACATAAAACTCTTCAGCATTCTACACATCCTTATGTAAAAGTAAAGCATGTCTTTGTCTGCCAGGATCTTTTTTAAGCAGATTAAATGTTAAATCCTGGCAATTAAATGTGCATTAAAGATTAAATCACAGAAACCAGAAAAGAACAAAAGACTTGTTATTGTCCCTGCCTTGAGCAAAGAATAAAACATGATAGAGCATGTAGTTATAGGGGAAAATATCAATGGAATAGTAACACACGATGCCCTAAAGTAATTTATTTCAATGATACAATACCAAATAGCACTAAAATGTTTTTATTTATGAATGACACATGTAAATACATCTACATCTAACACTTTTATGTTATTACTAATAACAGAAACATAATTTCTGTCATATTTTCTGCCAACGTAGGATTTTGTGTGGTGAAAGATCTGCTTGGAAAGAAATGTTTCCTTATTTGCTTATCATTAACTTAGTAAATGCTATTTAGCGGAAAAGGAGAACAATAAACAACAAGGGTGCACAATTACGGTTTGGTACAATTTTGGTACAATTAGGGGCATGAAATGTAAAACATAAACTTGCTTGTCGTTTTTTTAATGAACCCAGTTTATTATTATTAATGTTTGTGAGCATCAACAGTTTACATTTTTAAAAACAATTTAAAATAAAATGCCTGCTTGGTTAAATAATATATGAAATATTATTTGTATTTTATTCAAATAAAAATAAATGAATCAAATGAATGCAATATACTTTATTATATTGATTAAATTGAGTAATTAGTTAAATTGGCACAAATTTAATTTATTAAATAAAATATAATAAATGGAAAAAAAAATATTTTATTAAATAGTTTACATACTGTATATGTTAGACCCATTTCGGTAATACAGATATATATGTGTGTGTGTGTGTGTGTGTGTGTGTGTGTGTGTGTGTGTGTTTGTTTTACATTAAATAATTAATTTTCTTAAGATATGACCCACTTAACTGTTTCACTTATTTTAGCACACTTTAACAAATATCTTCATTCCTTTCATCCTTTATTCATCCACTCCCTTGATATTTGGAATTGTCAGGATTTTCAAATTCGAAAGAAATCCTTTAAGAAAACACTAAAGAATCCGCACGTTAAAAAGGATTGCATTCTGTACACGTGTGCGCCAAACCGAAAGCCCTGTACTGAATAATTTTGGCACAAACACGTACGAATACACACCTCATAAACAATAAAGGTCAACATTCACAGACAATCTGCCTTATCAAATAAAAGAAAACCTTAAAAAGGACAACATATTATCAGCTAGAGATTGTTTTCCTGTTTGACAAATGCATTTTCAAAACATCATCTAAGCAAAATGCCAGACTGGCAATAGATTTTCATTCCAACTACAGATGCTTATTTGCAGGGAAGACTGGACAACCCTGGCCAAAGCAATCATTGCCAGGAACAAACCCTGCCATTGTCACTTTCGGAGGTTGTACTAATTACACCTAATCCCTGGCACCTGACAAGGTGGACTTGCAGAGCGGCCCCAAGAATTCCATTTCCACCTGCCAGAAACGGTTTGGAGTTTTAGCTTCACTGCTGCTGGCTAATGGCTTGAAGTGGATGAAGTACAAATCTAGAATGAACCTATTTACCTCATGCAAACAACTGTGATAAAGACTAAAGCAATCAAATGCACAAAGTACCACTACAGTTTCATCCATAACATCATTATAAACATTTATGAATCTGTCTGTAAACATTTATAACTGATTGTTATGCAAAGGGCAAATTATTAAGTCACCTTCGACAAAGACCTGAGCGAACATATAATTGTTTACCAGAAGTTTAAATGCTATTAAGTCTATAGACAGTTAGGATTTGTTGTATATCATGCAAACAGAGTAGTCCGTTTTAAGATGCAGGAAACATTCCTGAGTGCAGTTACATCTATTGAAATGGGAGACCTGAATCTTACCATTCCTTACACACTCATGGACAAACTGGACAGGCAGCCAGCATTCTTAGCATTCTCTTGTCAATCATCAAGTCTCCAAAAAGAAAATCTAATTTGGGGTCATAAGTATAACAAATAAAATTAAGTTCTTCTATTCAGAAAAATGTACGTAGTTACCTATAGCTAAGTATATAAACCTATCAGACATATAAATTGATGTATTTTGCATTATTTATATACATTTTGTCTGGATTTCTGTCTTTGTCAACACTAAAGAGTGGGTTTGCTTTTCCAGATTAAAAGATTGAATCCAGACCAAAAGTGTGATTATAATTTGGCATGATTTGCATTGAATTTGATGAACAGTCCTGCGTTAAAGAAAGTCATGTCCTTTAGTCAAAGTTGTTTAAGTGGTAAGTTATGTGGTCGGGCCATTGATTACAGAATTCAAACCTCATTTTCTTGCAAATGTAAGTAATTTATGTAAAACTGTTGAGAAAATGTAAATGTACAGAACAATAAGGTCAGTGTACAAAGGCTGAAAAAGCTATGTACTAATAAATAAATAAATAAATAAATTACTAGTTACTGTGGCCAGAATAAGATTTAAATGCTAAATTACCAGTTTTACCAACATTAATCTACTGTGATAAATTAAATGTATCTTATTCTTGGAGATAAAAATATACTAACTATTAAAATAATGAAACATTTACTTGCGGGAATTGGCAATGTTCTATCTTCCTTGTTAAGTTTTATTCAGCAGTAATGCTGAGATTTTGCAAGTTCTAGTCTTAAAATGCACTGAAAAACATGAACAGCAGGTATTTAGACCTACGCTCTCTGTAATTTTGACCTCCAGTAATTATGTTCACAGATTAGAGCTATGTTTCCTGGTAAGCATAAGTCTTTTTACTTTCCCCACATCTTAAAAGGCCTAAGCTCATACATGCAAACATACATTTCTCTTACATAGATTTGTGTGTGTAGAAAGAGCCAAAGAGAGGGAGGCTGAAAGAGAGAGAGAAAGAGAGAGAAAGAGAGAAAGAGAGAGAGAGAAACCCATTGAAATGTCCAGAATGTGTGCTCTCTTTACACAGTTTAGAAAAATGCAGTGAGTTCTATTAAGAGCTGTTATGCCACATGTCTGTGCAGGTACAGCAGGATCTCTTACTAACTTTATGGACTCACAATTCAAGCACTTCAATTTCCCAAAGCCACATCCTCATGTTTCCTTCTGCTTAATGCTTTCTGTTTATATCCCTAGTCTATGAATCATCACAAAAGACAAACAGACTTCTGCAAGGTCTCATGGGGTAGATCATTTGAACTCAAATGAAAGAACAACAAGTGCTTTAGCATTTAACTTTATTTATACCACTAGCTGGCTTTGGATAATGCTGAATGTAAGTCAAAATGCATTACGAGTATACAGTGTGGTTTTGCCTTCTGTCATCTGGGTTATAAAAAATGAATAGCAGCTCGAGTAAAGTTAGCAAAATCAATCATAATGCGAGGCAAGTGCTAACCAGGTCAGTGACAGACAATAAAAATATTTGTGTTATATAAATTTATGTTTTAAAAGTGACCACTGAAAAATTACATCCCTGTGTGGTCACATGCAGCAAATTTGCTACTAATGTAAATGTAGACACAATGTCATTTTAAATCCCAGTTAATGAAAGAGTAGTATTCTACGTTTTATAGCTTTGCTCAACAATATTTATTGTAAATATCTTTACTGTATGTATTTAATTACAATTTGCTATACAAAAAAAATAAAAATAAATGGAGCTTGAGGAAAAATATACATTACATACAAGTGCAGCTAAAAAAGCAGATAAAAAAGGTTTGTGCTGACATACATCTAGTTAGCATGCAAGGTCGTTGAGACTTAGATTGCGCATGTCATGCAAAGGTATGTGTGCTATCGCAGACAGAACTGATTTAACACAGAGACTGTTGTTTAAGCACAAGTGCTCTTTTTTACAGTTGGCATCAAATTCCAAAGCACAGCCAATTTTGTGGAATTAATCCCTTCTTTGACCGTTCCAAAGATCATAATGCAGACGTTGGCATTTTCAGAGAAACATTAATAAATAAATATACATATATTCAAAAACATGTAAAGAAAAATGACAATGTACATGATATAAAACCTCAAGCACATGCATGTAGCCCAGCCACTTTTCTAAATAAAATATTTTTATATCTGTAATGTACAAAAGCTGTTGCATGGAGCAACAACCAAAAGTCAAATTTTAATTAGGACCATATGGACAAAGAAACATTCCTTTCACCAAAAAAAAACAAAAAAAAAAAACAGAACTTTAATGAGTGAGCTTCCCAAATAATGGGCTGTCACATTTTGTTAAAAAAAAAAGCATCTTAAATAAATGTGACCAAGAAACATGTGCTCTCCATCAACCGCAATGACAAGCATGATCTAATCACTAAGATTAGTCAGTAGCCGGAGCTCACAGAGTATCCAGTACAGCATTTCAGTCCAGCACACCTTCACATGAATACATGTTAAGAACTGTTGAAAAAGTGCAATAATGTGATTGTGTAATTAGATTAAATACCACAAGCACTAGAAATGTTAAATGTCAATCAGTTTATAAAAAAACACACATATATCCTCTTGAAAGTTAGAATAAGGTGGCAACCTGCTGTTAAAAGCACTGTAACACAAAGCCAGTGTAACACAAGCAGGGCTTAGAGTGCAAATACCAAGCCAGCACTTGACTTTTTGGTATATGTGTTGGTAACTGGGAAACAAATGCATTTCAATTAGGAATTTGAATCAGGGTCCTCAATCTGTTTTTGTTCCTCTTTACCAGAAAATAAATTCCACAGACCTTGGCATGACCATTATTTCAATGTGTGCAGAGCTATGCTGTCTGTTAGCACATTGTATTCATAGAGTTTCTACAGACAAAACAAAGTAGTTCACATTATTAATAGGCAGCCTTGGTTTTAAGGTACTGAGCTTTGGATTTAGATGTTTTACAAAAACAGGATAAATTAGTTAATACATTCAAAAATGATAATAAATAATAAAAATAACAATAACTTTGATAAATACAGAAATATATAAAGGTCTTCCTGAGAGGTCCACATTAAGAACTGCTTTATAAAACACAAATTGGTTGGTTAAACTTCACTTAATTTTTTGTCCAATTATAAATACGTTTAATGACTTGATGAATTTTTACTCATCATGCAATAGTTTTTCTTATTCTGAAAGTGTGTTGTTTATAAAATAATAATTATTAATAAAACTAAATCCCTCTTGTTTGTGTAGGTGTGTGCCAATACTTTGGCTTCAAGGCTATTGTAAAATCCTAAAACTGATCACTTCTAAGAATATAGCATGAATGTTTATTCATTCGTGTCTGGCAGGTGCGCCTTTTAATTTTTTCCTTAGTTGAGGAGATAAGCTCTTGCCTTTCTTCGGCATGTCTAAGTGTGTGGCACAGTTTCTCTGGACTTGCATCAGCAAAGTAAATAGAAGGCTCCATTCTTTGTATGCACCCTAGTTCATGGCCAAGACTTTTGCTGGAGCTGAGTTTACCTTATCTATTGTGTCGTAAATGACAAAACACACCATTCTACCAGAACACATCTAGGAGCACTACTATACAGCCAGACTCAAAGCATTAACTGGCAAAAAATCACCTGCTGGTGTTAATGTTTGCCAAGATTCCTAAAGTCATCTAAACACAGTGTAATTTGGCATCTTTCCTGCAACCAGAAAGGATCACTGGTGGACAACCGATTGTATCACTTACTATTTGTTTCATTGCCACATGCAAAAACCTGTATCTGGTCAATGCACTTTTGCATTTTGCAAGAGATAGGCTAAAAAATGTCCCCCTGGTTATAAAAACCACTATGGAGACATAGGTTTACAGGCAATCTTCCAGCTACAACCACATGCTCAAAGTGTACTTTTTGTCATGTCCAACTCTCGGCCCCAATGCCAATACTCTCAAGAGACTTGCTGCTATTGATGCTAATCTCCCTTGAGTGAGGTGGGACACCTTTTATGCCCCTGTGGTGTGTGATTTGTGAGGACATGAAACAAGAGAACTGTCTATGGAAGCCTGCTGTTGGTGAAAGGAAGACGAATGACAAGAATGTAATGATCCTTTGAAATGACAATGCATCTTGAAGGCTCATAAGGAAACAGGATATGTCAGATATAATACATCATGTCAGTGTACAGTACAACCTACAAAAGCCCTCATTAACTAGAATCAACTGAGTTTCAACTTTGGAAACCACGACTTAAGGAATCAATGGAATATATAGTAGATACTGTATGGCTTTGCCCAGTGCATGTTTGGAATAACTGCCATTTGCCCTTCCAGCTTTGTGTTATAGTAGGGCGTAATTCAAATCCCATTTTCATTCATGAGAATAAAGCAGCTGGTATAGATTTCATGGATATGGTTGCATCCAGGCCTGCGTTCACCAGACTGTCACTTAGGCCTTTAAACGCCTCCTAAACTGGTTCAGGGGACAAGGTGACAGAGGGATCTAATTTCTCACATAGGGTCCAGAAACAATGCTTTGTGTTAGGCAAATCTGCACCTGGTGACCAGGGAAACCACTTTTTAGACTCCTTATACCCTTGACAAGGCTTCAGCATTTCCTGACTACTGAATGTAGAAATGGCCTGAATGCTCAAGTCCAAAAGCAAAGATAATCCTGGCACATGTCAATGTTTTCAAATAAAATAAAAGAGTGTCCACAATAAACATTCCCATTTAGCTTTGTGGTGTAAACTGAGAAAACTGAGATTTTCAAAAATGGCATATTTTTATGTGACCCATTCAACCAGTGTGCCTGATTTTCAGTTGGTAACTCAGTTAAAAATTAATGTCACTCGTACAACATACAGATCACAATCTTTTAAAGGGACTGGAATGTTCACTCACATTTGCGATTTGTGCATCACTTTAAAGGCCCAGAAAGGTAAATAACCCAAAGACAGAAATGACGCAGGACAAATTTTCTTTGTTTTTACACACCTCTAAGATTAACATCGTATTTTTATTCAAAGGTTCAGAAATCATTTCAATTATTTTTTTATATACATGTCAATTGGATTTAAATAAATGAAGACCCTATTAAAATGACTGGTACATAGGAAAAAAAAGGAAAAGCCAAGATTTTAGAATTTTTGCTTTCCAGGTGTGGAATATTTTTTATTTTCGATAATAATCAAAGTTCATGCTGTGACTATAAAAAAAACACATAGCACAGACAGCTGGGGCCGCCTACATTAACACAAGCCCCCATATAAACTTGAATTGTTCCCGCCAGCTGGGAAAACAACACGCTATGATATCTATGTAGCCATTAAGAGATTATCTTCTTTTTAAAAACCTTGTCATTATTTAGAAGGAAAGGCACACTGTCCAGCAAATGTCACAAAGCACACACAAAAATTCCTTAATGTCTAAGCACGCCTATTTGTGTTTGGTGCCTTTTATCTTACAGTGCATTTCCACGACACGTTATGAGTGTGCATAGTCTGGTGGCCTGTCATTTGTCAAAGTGCACTATACAGGTAAAGTGTTGGTGAGATTATAGCTAACGGGAGTAAATAAGTGAGGGTTTCTCGGTAGACAGGAAGGGCTTCAGCACAAGTGAGAGGGCCTGCTATACCCTATTAGCCTCAGTGATGGCTAGGTGCACTCTACAGGCTATTACAAATCCCCCTTTCATGCCACTAGGGCGGTAATTATAGTTTTCCTATTGGTTTTTCAGCACTAAGCTCAAATGCTGGTCTAAGTGTGAGAGAGGTGTGCATCAGATAGCGAGGAGAGACAACACAAGAAGAACACAAACAACAGCAGTACAAGCCTTATACATGCCCTCAAATGGTAGATGACCTAAAAGAAAAATGGCGATGAAAGTACATTAACTTGTTGACATATGAACAGGTCTGAAAGTTAGCTAGGGGTCTCTAAATAATATATAGTGTGGTAATGGATACAACTGTGGACTTTATAGTAAAAACAATAAGTACTGTAATACTAATTCTAATAATAATACATAAATAGTTTGTGAGGAAAGATAGTATGCTTTTGGGTGGAGACATTTTTATAACTCTAAGTAAAAACATGGAGTCACTATGAGTGAAAGGAAAACTCCGCTACCAAGTGCATAAGTTGAAATTTGCTGGTTAGCTATTTTAGTGTTAAATCCCATGATCGAACATTACCAGTGCAAGTTCCAATGGTATTAAACAAGAGAAAAACAATTACTGATGAAAAACATAAATAACCTATATTTTGCTATGAGCTTTTAAAAATAAAAGAAAGAAAAGCTTTGTCTCTCATTTTACATGCCATACTATTAAGAAATCTAATGTAGAAGCTGAAGAAGATGGCAATAGTACAACTCAACATACAAGTATACACATTCACAGCAGATTTGCAATGCAGTTGGGACTTATGGCAGAAACTACAGGATGAGTGGTCGTCTTGAAATAGTAAGCATAAATGTTGACGCATTGGAACTTAATCTCTTCATTAGCTAACCATCCAAAAGGGGGTGGTAGCTAGCCAAAGTGAAAATAGATCAACATGATGAAAATATTACCTCAGAATTGCATTACAATTTAAATCTTCGAGACACTAAAATAACAGCTGCATGTATTTCCAATCTCATAAACACCCAAGCAAACACTGATCTACTGGAGGTTTTACTATCCAGTTTAGGAACGCCATTATCGCTCAGCTCAGCTTGGCCATGCCCTACACTTAACCTATTCATGTATATACCATGGTATTTATGAGTGTGGGTGTGTGAACTAGAATGTTATATGGCTGGCTTAAGTTAAAGCTGCTGCAATCTTTTTTTGAATGGTAAATATGTAAATGATATCAGAGTCGTAAATTTACACCATGAACAGGTGAGGGAAATTCAGCTCCAGGGCTAAGCTTCTGTTTCTTGACAGAGCAGAGACAAAAATCTAAATCTACACTCTACAGCTAATCGGCAACACTGTAAACAATGTTTATCATTGATGTGAACATAATGGCAGCAATAGTGACAGCAATATCGATAAAAAGATTGGTGATCCTTGATAATGGAAAACATGGCAAGGCTCAAAGCACAACATATATCTTCAAGCCTGACATTGAAGATTTGTAAGGCTTCTGCCCTTACTGAAGCTGTAGAAATCTTATAGACCAAGAAAGCAGCTCTGTGATCAAGTGTGCTGTTAAACACAGCTCTGTTTTATGTCCATCTCTATGTCTGCATTCCTCTCTTGGTGGTGAGGAAAGCAAGGTCACGTTTCACATCTGAGCGCATGTTCAGACGGCACCCAGCATCCATCCCTTGCCTTCAATTTCTCATTCTGTTGCATTATGTTTTCAGGTTGCTAGCAGAGCTCAATAAGATTTAACCTGCAAACAACAAGTTTAGATATAGGGGAGATACAAATTGTGTCCTTTCTAATAGGGCTTATATGACTCTTTCTAATATGACTCTTGAAATGGAATGTCCAAAAACCACTACAATCTTATAATTGCACATAAGTGGGTTTTGATTGAAAAATCTAAATCGTTTAAGGCTCTATCTCCAGACTAAGACCTGTCCAGTAAAGTGGCTTATCTCATTTTACTCTGAAGAGATAGTGTTGTTGAAAAAAAAAATGGACAAGGTAAAAAGAAATGCATTATGCATTCTACACTGTAAATTCTGCAGTTCATGGCCTTGACAGAAGCCATAGATGCTACAACAAACTCTAAATAAAATAAATATAGAATAAATTGTAATAGAATAAAAAGTTCTTAGCCACGTGACAACCGAATGTAGAGAGACACTGGTGATACCAGCAGTAAGACTTCTATACAGAGAGCAAAGGCTTATTCTAAATTACTTTTAATCCGACTATCTGTATGGCACAATTGCAAGTGTGGGATAAATGTAAGCAGTGTTAAATGACATCCATCAATGTCAGAAGAACTAAAACTCACAAGGGGATTTTAATCCAAGTTAAAGCGGAGACGGAGAAAAAAGGACACACAAATCAGATTAAGATACTGTGGGATCATGATACATTTCTAGTATGTGTTATCAAATATCTATAAAGGCATTAGTTCTGCTTTGCTGAACTGCTCTTAGAAACATGGACCAGGCTGTTTCCCTGACAGCAATGTAAATCCAGAACTATATCATGTCTAAGAAGCCCTAGAATCATCATTGACTGAAGCGCACACACACACTTTTGCATTTAAACACAAATACAAAGGCCTTGTGCAGAGTCTTCTCTATACTGAGGCCTCTCTAATAAAGTGGCATAAATCTTGCTCATTCACCATTCAAAACGATGCCATCTGTAGTCATCTTCACACCTACATAGCATCTCGACCAGTAAAAACTAAGTCTAAATCTCAGTCTAAAAGCAAAAGATAAACTAAAATCCATAGGTTACTGAGGGCACTGGACCTGCTGAGGCAAAATAGCTGATAAGCATGACCCTCTTCAAGTTTTTTATGCAAGTCAACTCGGCCAATGACCTCAAGGAACTTAAAAACTTAGCCACAGGCATAAAGGCCTTGCCTTTAAACAAAGAGCGTGCCTAGACTTCTCTTGAGAGAGGGACTGTTGGTATTTCAATGTTAAAGACTTCAATATAGCATGCAGTCTTATTTACTAAAACTTTAAACCTTCAGCAGAGCGAGTTGAGACAGTCAGCAGAATTCTGGCATGTGTACTAGTCTTCAAAAGCGTGTTATCAAGTCACATCACGTTCAATACACACCCTTAAACATTTCTCCTTCTATTAATTCCCAACAGTAACTCATTTTAAAGTGTGAATTCAGCATACACTAGTGCGAGAGATGTTTAAAAACTAGAGATTCGGCCAGATTCAAAGTTGCAAAATATCCAACTGTCCTGAATATAAACAATTAGCCAGCGAGCTAACAACTGTTGAAAGTGCTCAACAGTAAGACAAAGGGAATGTGTTGTCAGGTGTTACAATGACAGGAAAATACACTACTTTACTCAGGAGGCAGATGTCTAAACAGTACCTCCCCTGATCCATTTGTCTCAACTTCATGTTCACAATTTACTATTAATAGCTGCTACTGAGAGTGTTAGTTCACATTTTTTCAACAACATTTCTAGTTTTAGCTGTTCAGAAACAATCGATTCATTTTAAAGGACAAAAAAAATAAACTAGAAGAAACTGTGGAGATTAAAGCCCTGGAAAAACAAAATGTTCTAAAAGCACTTTAATAAAATATGGTTGAAAGTATTTTTTTGGTAAATGTGAAGCTCTCAACAGGACCTTCCTGTCCTTCCGTGTTCAGGCATCCACATGGGCCAGGCAGGGGTCCTTGTTTGCTGTGATTCCTAATGCATCGTTTCATTTGTCTATTAAACGTGCCAGCAGGGTGTCCCCTTACAGCTGTTCCCCCCGGGTCTGCTCCGCTGCCTCAGGCTACACACACTCAAAAGAAAAGGGGAACTGAGTACATAACAAAAGGAATTGTCTATTAGGCCAGGGAGAATGCTGAGTTTTAGACCCTAGTGGACACGGGATAATGCTATTCTCTCACGCTGCTTTAGATCAACTGTGACAGGTTACCCTGCCCATCATTTGAAGGACCTTAAGCCCCTGAAATGTGCCTTAAGCATCCAATTCTTTTCAAAAACTAATGAAGCAAAATAGCACCACTCTAATATTTCATGCACATTCTCATACGCCTCAAATGACGCCGCTGCTATTACAGGCGCCGCAGCATTTCTCTATATCTTCTTTTTTTCAGGGATAAGTCTTATGAATTTTTTTTCTGGTTTTGTAAATCGATGATGACCACAGAGATCACTTACAATAAAATATTTACAAAAGCGTCTCAGTTTCTGTCTCATAAATGACAGCTGTACACCTGACAGACATGCAATCTTCTAAATTAAATGCAGCTAGGCAGCTAGAGTAGTGGCTTTATAATTCACGCTTAAATACAACAATACTTTTCCACTTCTCACATAAATGCTGCAATAGATATACAAACATCCAAAGTCGTACACAAACACTTTAAGCTTTTAGCGACTCTTTAAGCTGATCTTAAGGAACATATCATTTGATTTCACATCGTTTGACCTTTTTTTGTTGTTGTTGTTTAGTTTTTTTTATACGCTGACTGACTTTAAGATGCATTTGATCACACTAAACCATGCAGCACGACATGTGGCAAGTAGAGAAATGGTTTATCGAAAGTTTCTATGATGCTTTTTTGAGTTTTCAAAACGATGGGTAAAAAAACCTCCATTATATGTAAACCCATTTTAGATCTGAATTTACGAGAGACAATTAAGAACTTCCTATCACAAGCTCTCGGTCTCTTACACAACCTTTTATTCATAGAGCTGATCGTATGGACTAATCCCATTGCAGTGAAACATTGTAGATAAACTATGTATACTTTACACACTGATTTCCAGGTGCATTTACAGAAAGAATCTAAAACTTGCATCATGACATGTTTAAGGTAGAAAATAGCTTAATAAACTTTTCTATGCAATGAGTGAAGATGACATTTAAGGGATCTTTTCACCATGATGAAAAAAAAATATCCAATGCTCAAATACATCATTCAAAAAATAAAAGTAAATGTAAGACCATTTCAGCACAAAGGAAATCCTTTAGATTTTCAATTCAGGAGAGACTATTTACAATTCCTTATTACCATATATTTTTTTTTATTTTAAGGGTTTATGCAATTAAAATATTTCACTGTCTCCTGCATATGCACTTGTTCCCAACCTTATCGAAAGAAAACTATCAAGATGTGCAGAAAGCGTTCACGGACAGAGCCACAGGTCCACAGCGTATTAGTGGAAACCAGTGCAACAAGTGTTCTGCGAGCACCGCCTAGCGCGTGCGAGTGCCTGATGCTCGCGCTTACCTGGCCTCTGCGCCGCGGCTCGCCACACCAGCACGCACAGGAGCAGTGGCTCCAGCCACCGGATCCACCTACAAACAAGGGTCACATATATATAAGCACTGTTAGATTGCTTGATTGACCCATAAAACCCGCTATAACAAAATAATAATAATAATAAAAACATGCAAAGGAATCCGACGCATACCTGTGAGCCATCCCGGGTTCAAAACGCGCACACGGAAATCCGCTTCGGTTCGTCTGCGCTCTGCGCGGCACTGTCTCCGTGTGCCGCGGATCAGCAGCTGATGCGAGCGCGTTGATGCAAAAAAAAAGCAGCCACACACAGAGAGAGAGAGAGAGAGAGAGAGAGAGAGAGAGAGAGAGGAGGAGATGGTGGAGAAGGAGGTGGAGGAAAAGCACCAACGCGCAGGACCCCCTACTCACCACCGGGTCCTAAAGGGCGTGTGAGTGACAAGTCTATACTGACCAGAACCTCAACAACCAACATTGCTTCCTGTGGGGTCTACTGATATTACTGGAACGATCTTAACACCTAGAAATACCAAGTCGTTTTATAAAATTTAATGTTTAAAATATAATCAATACTGTATATCAATCATTTCTATATCATATAATTAATTCTGACAACACTTTAGAATAACAGTAGTGCATGATGCATAATCATACAGTAATAGCTGACTGAATTCTGACTTAAATATGAACTAATAATAAGTCTTTATTAGGTACTGATGAAAGGCTAATTTTAACTATGACCAGAGTCTTGTGATAACATGCGAGAAAATGTCAGTTGATGAAATTAGTATGTGGGAGTAATGTAAATCAAATATGCTCTAGAAGATATTATATATATATATATATACACAGACCAAAAGTTTAAACACACCTCATTCAAAGAGTTTTCTTTATTTTCATGACTATTTCATGAATTTTTATTTCAAGAAAATTGTCATGAATTTTCATAGTCATAAAAGACACCCCACCAGACACCCCAATGAACCGGGGCGGATGAGACGCGAACTGAATTGTATAGCCTCATTCTACAGTGCGCGGGAAACACTGAGAAACGTCCAGAAGGCATTTCCATTGTGCCTTGAAGCACTATATGTGGCAGGGTTAACAAGCCGATCCCCTGAGGGTGCCAAGGAGGAGCAGGCGCAGTGTACTGAGGTGTACGTCACCCCTTCCCGGTGGAGACCCCAAAATCTCCTGACTTGTCAGAATCACTTGGCCGAAGCCATCTCATTAAAGATGACAGTCCTTAGATCCATCAGTTCCTTGGGCCTTGGCCTGGAGCGTCGCTCAAGGTCACTAGTTTATAGGGCAGTGCGAGTGGCGACACTCCGTCTCTGAAACTCATGGTGCCTGGCACTCGTGCTGGGCTGGGGCTGGGGTTAGGGCTGTGCCCACTGAGCAGCCCCATGAGAGTGGCGAGGGAGGAACCACTGGAAGGCTGCCGACTGTTTCGACAACCGTATTTACGGTACTTTACGATATTTACCACAGGGCGTCCACCAGAAAGGCTCTATCCCTGTCAGACAAATATTACAGGGTGAGCCAAAGGTGTCTCTCTGTGGAGACCAGAGCGGATATAGACTGACCGTAGGCCCTAGCGGGGTTTTTTTGTGGCCCTGAAAGCCAGGTATGTTGCACGACACAGGTCTCGGACCCCGTCACTGCCCGTAGGCACTCCCTCATTCAGCTTTTGCAGCAGGTCGGCCTGATAAGCCTGCAACACGGCCATAGCGTTGACCTGCTGCCGTGTAAGCCTCGCCCCCCAGAGCCGAGGTAGTCGGCAGTGGCTTGGTGGACAGTACGTAGGCCTTAAAGGATGATGCAACACCTGGGGAGAGATAGCCGGGCAGCATCTCTTCAACCCGGGGCATCATCCTTCAGCCCTACTACATAGGCGTAGAGAGCGACGTTGGGGCTGGGAAGAAAGGCAGAAGGTAGTAACATAGGTTGCATGAAACGTACATCCAGCTTGCTCAGTGGACCTAGTTTCTGCTTGTCGGCTGGCCAGGCGATATTCAGCTTGGCAACAGCACAAGTCACTACCTCCAGCACTGGCTGTCAGGGCGTGTCCTCACTAGCGTCCATCTCCACCCCCTCCTAGGAAAAAGATAGGTGGAGCACAGTGCTCTTCTCACAGGGGGAAGAAACCGACAAGAGCCAACTGAGCATTCTCCGCTCACAGACAATCTACACATAGTCTGTGTGTATCCCCCCATGATATGCAGGGGCAAGGAGAAACGCACAGCCTGAAAGTTTGCTTGCCTTTATATTTTTGCTTATCCATTTTCTTTCTGATTTTAAACATCTTTTTATATATTTTTACCGATTTACCAATACTTAGCGTGGCAAAAACAGACACACAGAGCGCTTTTTGAACAAACAGAAGCTAGCGTGTTGTCATAGCCATGTGCTTTTATGGCTTCCTGGTTCAATGCCGTTTTTCCAGTTGGACCGATAACACATTACACTACACGTGGACACATGGGGGTGTTCCCAAAGCTTTTTTGACACAGCTCGAGTTTCTGAATGGGAACTCTTTATTAATGCAAAATCTGATTAGAGACTATAGAGATAGTGACGTAATGTAGACTTTAGGTTTTGCTTTGGCAGAACCAGAAACTATATTGAGAAAGGACACACTTGCTCATGACTGTCTTTACTGTCTTTTGTATGGGTTTACATCTACTTTACACATCAATCACCAATTAGGTCACAGAGTCCCGTTTGTGGCCCCAACAGAGCTATTATTTTCTACTGCTAATCTCATTAGTAGTCTTCACTTATATAATTTATTTCACAAAGCAAAGCTATTGTTCCAAATAGGTGTAAAAAAAAAAAAGTTAAAAATAAAAAAAACACTTTACACCTGTAGGTTTGATTCAACAGAGAAAAGTGGAACTCCTGAACACAAGAGCACTTAATACACAAATAGTTAAAAAACAATATCCACATTGTGCTTGGGTTTCTTACAATCTTTCAATAGCAGCCCATGCGAAACATATTGCCAAAATAAAACTTGATTCTCAATTTATTATTATTATTTTTTTAGCATTTACCTGCAGAATGAGATATCTAGGTCAAATTCATCTGTTGTTCACAGAATCTGTTTATAAATCATTAAGAAGTAGATAAATACCAGGTAAACTTAACTTTAGTATAGTATAGTATAGTATAGTATAGTATAGTATAGTATTAGCTATAGCATCTAGATGGTGTTGAAATGTACTAATTTCCTACAGAAAGATTTTGTGATGCATTGCATCAGTGACAAAAAAAAACAAAACCTTGTCAACATTGTACAATATCATGCCTTAAAATCTTCTAGCTCAAAAAGATTTAGTCAGATCTAGAAACAGGACAAATGCTTTCCAGACCAGTAGTGGACAAAGTACACAAACCATTACTTACTTACTTAAGTAAAAGTAGAGATACACTCAGTAAAAGTGCTCCTTTTAAACTTTCATTTGAGTAAAAGTACAAAAGTTTTTGCCTTTAAATGTACTTAGGTATCCAAAGTATTATGATTTATTATGGCTGTAATGTTCTGATTATCACTTTTGTCACAAGACTCTTACTTAATCAACTCAATTTATGGGAAAAGACTCTGTTACTCTTAGCACAACAATCTATCAATAAAATAATACTCATGACTGATATTGATTTAAACTGATTGATATCTATATAAATGATAATGAGCTCAAATCATTCATTTCATCTACTTAAAAAATGCAAAAATTCACACAAATAAGGTGCTGTAGCTTGTTAGAGTCAGAAGTTTCTTCCATAATTTATTACTCTCAAAATGTTCTGCTTTCTGCAATCAAAACAAGTTCAAAACAGAGCGGATGCTTTACCCTGATTGGTGGTTTGGTGTGTATTTGACCAAGTATTTATCCACTCATAAATAAAAAGGAACGACTGAATTCATAAAATGTTTTTAAAGTACAGTAATGAATTGCATTTACTTTGTTACGGTACACCACTTTTCAAGACACGTGATACAAAAAATGTAATTATATGCAGTGTATGTGTGGACAGGGATTATTCTTTCTTTCATTCATGTGAGTTAAATCCTAGCAAAAAAACAAACAAACAAAAAAAAACTATAGACTTTAATTTCCACTTCATTTAGACTTTCATTTCCACTTATAATAAACATATTTACAAATGTCATAGTCTATTAAATTCTGTATTAAATATCATATTTGTGCCTATGTAGTATTTTATTCAAACAAGCTTACAAGAGCCATAACTGTTGATCTATGATGGCTTAGGTGAAGATCATTCTACCTAAAGATTAGAGGTGTTAAAACACTCTCACCCAGACTGTGGCTCTCATGGTTATGTCTATAAAATTAGGCTTCAATCACTGAGGAATGAAAATTATAGATAAGACCCAAGTGAGTGTGAGCCATGGTTACTCTTCAATTTTACACATATTGTTTAAATACTTACCTTCAGGCGAATGTTTTCTCACAAATGGTACACAGGAAATACTTTATCTTAACCTAATCCTGATGGGTTGGTATCCATTGGGTTTAAGTTAATATAAAATATCTACAGTATCTCGTGGAACACAAATATCTGAAGGAACATACATATATTACATACATAATAGATGAGGTAATTACTGATTAGTCATAGTTTAGGTATTTAGTAAAAATCTGGGAATACACAGGGAAATCCTTTTTCTTAAATACACAGAATTATTTAGAATATTGAAAATATTTAAATGAAAAAAATAAATCATTAAATAAAATTGGCAACACCCTAAATAATTCAATTCAGTATTTAAGATCCAGAATAAATAGATTATAATTGAAATTGAAGTCTGAGAGTTGGAGTAATTGTAATTGAAGTAAAAAGGGGATTTACCCCATTAGATAAGTAAGAATTCATGGTTTTACATGTCTTTATCTTTATTAAATATCTCTTTCTCACTGTTAGTGTATACAGGTGAACTCATAGGGAAGAGACCTTTTTAGCTAACTGCGTTCACACCATCTACTGCCACCATCAGGTAAAAAGGAAAAATTGCAATTTGTTGGCCAAGTGGCACATACAAAGGTTCTAACAGAGAAACCACTGGCTAATTACATCTTTCTCTTGGACAGAAATTTGGCCCTGGAGCTGGACTATAAACATCTCTGATGTAAGTTGATGACAGGTGAGTTCATTTTTTTTACTTGTCCACTCTGAGCACATTTTTTGCACTGCACTTTAGTTTATTCCAAGCACCTACAACTGTAAAACAGTCTGCAAATACAGATCTGTCTGAGATTATTACAAAGTTTAGGTGTTACTCCAGTAAACTAAGCATTAAAAATGTGAGAGGCATCCTCTGGCTGTTGTTGAAACATGTCAGCATCCCAAGCCAGGCACACTCTGAATACATTCCTTTGTCAAAGGGGGTACATTTAGGAAGACTAAGTTACAGCTGGATTTTGGCGAATATATTTTGTCATTATGAGCTGACTATGGATGTTAAACATTCTTTCAGGCTAACAAAATACACAAGCTGTCAAAGTTGCTCTTCTGTAAAAGGCGTACTGTACAGTAGGTGCCCTGGGTTTATGATTACAGTTAGTCAAGTCAAGTCAAGTCAAGAGGCTTTTATTGTCATTTCTACTATACACAGTGGTACACAGTACACAGTTAAAATGAGACAATGTTCCTCCAGAACCCTGGTGCTACACTAAACAATATAGAGCTACAACACACAACATAGAGCTACATAAAGTGCATCAAGTGCAACCTAGTGCAAACAGTGAAGACAAAAATAACAGTACAAACATTCAACACGAGACAGTGTGGGAAAATACACATAGCACAAAATAGCACCGACGAGTAAACCTACTGTATACTCCGAATATACTCCAATAATTCTCGCTTTTTCTTAGCATTTTTTATCGGTTATGTCGGTTATGTCTTTTTTATGTCGCCGAACCCTAATATCTCGAGCACAAGGGGGAAAAAATCTGCCATTTAACATCGGTTATCTCGGTGCAGCCGCAGAAGAACTGGCGGAAGTAGCGGAAAAATCAAGTCTTACAGCTGCTACAGGTGTTGTATTGTATACTGGTGAATCTCTGCTGTTAGTTAGTGCTAGTGTTCGTAGTGTTAGTAGGGGCGCGACGCGGCTTTGGGAAGAAAAGCGTAGCCGTTGAGAGAGTGCCGGTGGGAAGACACGTACCGGGACACGCATAAGCGATAACAACGACCGCCGTGAACTAACAAATACCAACAATAACGGACAGTGAGAGTGTGGAAGTTTAAAAAGGAGCTGGTAATGATGCTAAACGAGTACCATATGTGCGCGATTGAAGCAGAGCTTCAGAGAAAGCGGCCGAGAAAGCACCAGCCACACTGAAGGGGGCACCGAAGGGGGCGTGGCAGGTGGATTCCTGACAGATAAACATGTACTGTATGTATTTTTATAGCATGCCTTCATCAAACAAATCACAGCAACGCTGTTGTGTTAAAAAACCCTCCAAAAACACGTGCATGCACATTCTCATTTATTAACGCACATCATGTACATAAAGAAATTTCAAGCACGTTAATATACTGCCGCCATTTTGATTTTCGTTTTTTTCGATTATCCGTTACCTCAATGCTTTTTGGCAACCCCAAAAAGCATTGTGTGTGTGTGTGTGTGTGTGTGTGTGTGTGTGTGACTTTCAGTTTAGTTTTGTGTGTTGAGGAGTCTGATGGCTTGCACAGTCTGGATGTGGCGGACCGAATGCTTCGGACCCACTTTCCTGATGGCAGGAGGGTGAAGAATGTGTGTGGTCGTCCACAATGCTTTTGGCTTTGCAGATGGAGTGTTTGGTGTAAATGTCCGTGATAAAGGGGAGAAAGACTCCAATGATCTTCTCAGCTGTCCTTACTATCCTCTATAGGGTTTTGTGATCCGAGAAGGTGCAGTTCCCAAACCAGGCAGTGATGCAGTTGCTCAAAATGCCCTCAGTGGTTCCTCTGTAGAACATGGTCAAAAATGGGGGGAGGGGCTAGCTATCCTCAGCCTTCTCAGGAAGTAGAACGCTCAGGAAAACTGCTGGGCTTTCTTAGTGATGGAGCTGGTGTTGAGAGAGTTATTCACCAGATGAACACCAAAGGAATTTGGTGCTCTTGACGATCTTTACTGAGAATCCATCAATGATCAGTGGAGAATGGCCGCTTTGTGCTCTCCTAAAGTCCACAACCTCTATTTGGTTATGTCAACGTTAAGAGACAAGTTGTTGGCTCCACACCAGGCTGTTAACTGTTCCACCTTCTCTCTGTATGCTGACTCGTCGTTCTTGCTGATGAAACCCACCATAATCGTGTCATCGGTGAACTTAACAATGTGTTTCGAGCTGTGCATTGCTACACAGTCGTGAGTCAGCAGAGTGAACAGCAGTGGACTGAGCACACAGCCCTGAGGGGCCCCAGTGTGGTGGTGTCGCAGATGCTGTTCCCGATCTGGACTGACTAAGGTCTCCCAGTCAGGAAGTTCAGGATCCAGTTGCAGAGGGAGGTGTTCAGGCCCGGAAGGCTCAGCTTATCGATCAGATGCTGAGGGACGATTGTGTTGAATCATCAATGATCAGCATTCGTACATACGTGTCCTTGTTGTCCAGGTGGGTGAGGACCAAATGAAGGGTTGTGGAGATGGCATTGTCCATGGAAAGGTTTGGATAATACACACACTGCATGGGGTCCAGTGAGAGTAGAAGCTGGGTCTTGACTTGAGGGGACAAGGTAATGTATTGGCTAAGAGAAGGGCATTATAAAAATCAGCAAGCAATTTATTAGCAAGTCAATAATTGCACATAAACCTACTAATTACTTTTGCTAACAGATCAAAATGAATAATCTTTAGTATATGCTTAAAAAGCTAAGCCCAATGTAGAGACTGGTAAATGGACACCAGTCCAAATGGTACACAGACCCTAGTTCAAACCAGGGACCCTGGAGATGCTGAAAGTGGCACTACCTCCTTTACGGGTAACTTAAGTTTCAAATATAAAATAATATAAATAATATGCAGACACATATTACAGCATGATTTTCTATCATTTGTGTGGACAAACCTATGTTCTTATTTAACTGACACAAATATGAAGGTAAATTGATTCATCTTATTCATTTGAGCAAATCTTTTTTCTCAAACTCTCTTAAAGAGATTAATTAGAGCACTCTTTGGTCCTGACTTTATGGTAATGGATACACGGTAAATGTTTTGAAAGGCTTGAAATGCTTGAGGTTTACACTGTGAACACTTTGGTCTTGATTTACGACAGGATCATTTCCAGTCTTTGTGCTTGCTTATTCATTTCAGAGTTAATTAATAATGTTTAATAACGCCTTCTTGACCTCTGTATTTTCCCTTTTTTTTTGTTATCTCTTTCTGGCAGTTGCATTACCTCACATGATGCATGGAGCCTGTGTTAGACCACAGTACATGTAACATAAACCACACTCCTCTAGAAGCTGTAAAACCCATTTTATTCCATATGCTGATCAAAGGTAATTCTATATAATTAACAATCATTTAGAATAATGTTATCTTCTTAAAAACACAAAATTCCTAAAGAAAATAGTTTAGGTGTGGAATAATATTGATCCATTAAGACTTGTGTAATGCAGGAATTTAGTTTCTTTTTTTGTGTTCTGTGTCATGCAATGTTATTCATGACCATGCATGTACTATAAGATGGCTGGTATCTGACCAGAACTATTAAACATAAACTATAACATAAAACTATTTCAGAGATTACTTTATAAATAACTGCAGTTTCGTAGACAGCCTTTGACAGCTTAGACATTCAGAAAATATTTATGTGGCACCTCGAAGAACACATGCAACAGACCAATTCAACACAAATATGCTCTACATATTTCTATTACATTTGATTGACTTTTGTGTGGATTTGTGTTGAAGTTGGTCTGCTGAAGTTTTTTGTACACTTGCCAGTAGAATGCTATATGAACATTTAAAAGCCTATTCAAACTTTCAAAACATCAAAAGCCTGTAAAAGACAGTTTAGGATGTTTGCTGAGGATGAGTCGAAACAAGAAGTTAAAATCTCAATTATTTTGGCCAACCACGTTTAAAAAAAATAAAAAATAAAGGGGGTCAATTTACAAGCATTAAAACTTAATGATAAATAGATGTGGCAATTGCGTGATAAACCAGAAGCATGAGATTCGATTCGCAGTAAAGTGAGGGATATATATATATATATATAATAAAACATGTGGCAAATATGCGGATCACAAATGAGAATTTCATACTGGTTCGGTGGAAGAATGGGTTACCGACGACCGCCACAGGTACTGTAACCCTATCCCTAGCCAAAGGAGGAGAAGGAGAGGAGGAAGACGTCCTCAAAGATGGCAGGAAATGGACAAGTGTAGGAGAGTGAAGGTAAGGGTAAAGAGGTATATGATGGAGAGGAGAAAGGTAGACATGTTGTGTTTTTTAGGAGACCAAGTGGAAAGGGAGTAAGACCAGGAACATTGGGGGTGGGTTTAAACTGTTCTATCATTAGGGGTGATCCTAAAAAAAAAGAACAGTAAGAGTGTAGAGGAGGTAAAGAGAGATTCTGATAGGGTAATGAACATGAAGCTGGAAGTTGAAGGGGTGTTAGATGAAGTGGTAGATGGTGTATCTAGGAATGAACGATTGGTGATTGGGGCAGACACATAGGTGAAGGGAACAGAGGTAATACAGAGGTGATGGGTAGTTATGGCTTAAAGGAGAGGAATGTAACAGGGAAGATGGTGGTAGATTCTGCTAAAAGGATGGAAATGGCAGTGGTAAATACTTCCTCCACTCAGGTGGACTATGTTCTATGTAGGAGAAGCAACCTGAAGAAGATTGGAGACTGTAAGGTATTGGCAGGAGACAGCGTAGGTAGACAGCATTGGATGGCAGTCTGTAGGATGGTTTTGGAGGTGAAGAAGAAGAGGAGGATAGTGAAGAAGATTTAGATGGTGGAAACTGAAAGAGGAAGACTGTAGTGTGAGATTCAGGGAAGAGGTCAGACAGGGGCTCGGTGGTGGTGAAGAGGTGCAGAATGATTGGGCAACTACTGCAGAAGTGATAAGGGTGATAGCTAGAAGTGTACTTGGTGTGACATATGGAAATAGAAAGGAAGACAAAGATACATGGTGGTGGAATGAGGAAGTGCAGGAAAGCATAAGGAGAAAGAGGTTGGCAAAATAGAATTGGGATCGACAGAGTGATGAGAAAAGTAGGCAGAAGTACAAGCAGATGCAGCAGTAGGTGAAGATGGATGTGGGGAAGGCCAAGTAGAAGGCATATGATGAGCTGGATGAGAAGTTGGACACTAAGGAATAAAGGATGGAGATGGAAATGTGTTGACTAGTGAGGAGAGTGTGTTGAGAAGATGGAGAGAGTATTTTGAGCAGCTGATGAACGAGGAAAAAGAGAAAGAGAGAAGGTTGGATGGTGTGGAGATGGTGAAGCAGGAAGTGGATAGAATTAGTAAGAAGTAAGTGAGAGCAGCGATTAGGAGGATGAAGAGTGGAAAGTTGGTTGGGCCAGATGACATACCAGTAGAAGCATGTTTAGAAGAGATGGTAATGGACATTTTAACCAGGTTTAACCAGATTTTAGAAGGTGAGAGGATGCCTGAGGAATGGAGAAGGATTGTGCAGACCTGCAGTAACTACAGGGGAATAAAGTAAATCAGTCATACCATGAAGTTATGGAAAAGAGTAGTGGAAGCCAGGCTGAGAGAAGAGTTGACCATCTGTGAGCAACAGTATGGTTTCATGCCAAGAAAGAGCACCACAGATGCATTATTTGCTTTTAAAATGTTGATGGAGAAGTATAGAGAAGGTCAGAAGAAGTTGAATTGTGTGTTTGTAGATTTAGAGAAAGTGTACAACAGGGTGTCAAGAGAGGAGTTGTGGAATTGTATAAGGAAGTCATGTGTGTTAGAGAAGTATGTAAGGGTGGTGCAGGATATGTATAAGGACAGTGTGACAGCAGTGTATTGTGTAGTAGGAATGACAGACTGGTTCAAGGTGGAGGTTAGACTGCATTAAGGATCGGCTCTGAGCCCTTTCCTGTTTACAGTGGTGGACAGGTTGACAGACGAGGTCAGACAGGAGTCTCCCTGGACTATGATGTTTGCGGATGATATTGTTATTTGTGGTGAGAGTAGAGAGCAGGTTTAGAAGAGCCTGGAGAGGTGGAGGTACGTGCTGGAGAGAAAGGGAATGAAAGTCAGTAGGAGTAGATACATGTGTGTGAATGAGAGGGAGGATAATGGAGTGGTGCGGTTGCAGGGAGAAGAGGTGGTGAAGGTGGAGGAGTTCAGGTACTTGGGGTCAACAGTGCAAAGTAATGGAGAGTGTGTTGAGAGCTGGAGGTAGCAGAGCTAAAGATGTCGATATTTTCGTTGGGAGTGACGACGATGGACAGGATTACAAATTAGTTTATAAGAGGGACAGTGCATGTAGGACGTTTTGGAGACAAGGTAAGGGAGGTGAGATTGAGATGGTTTGAACATGTGCAGAGGAGGGACTTGGGGTATATTTGTAGGAGAATGTCTATATTGGAGACACCAGGAGGGAGAAAAAGAGAAAGAACCAAGGAGGAGGTTAATGGATGTGGTAAAGGAAGACATGTATGTAGTTGGTTTGAAAGAGGCAGATGTAGAGGACAGGAGGGGGTATGAAGAAGGACGATCTGTTGTGTTGCAACCCCTAATGGGAGCAGCTGAAAGAGGAAGAAGATCAAATATATGTAAGTATGTAAGTATATATGTTCACATTTTACACACATTTCATATATATACAGACAGACAGACAGACAGACAGATAGATAGATTATTCCTCCCAGAGAGAAATTCACAATGGTTAATTATCCTGAAAAGGCATGTCAATGTTTATTAATGTGCATCATTAAAACACATTATTGAAACCGGCACATTATCGCCATATATAATTATCTTCTACTAAAACAAAGTTGCAACATGCAAAAAAGCCAACACAAACAAACTTGGTATTTGAATCTAAAAGGAAGCAGGGCTCTTAAGATCAAGATTTTAACTGGGATTTTCCCAAAAGAAAGAAGTCCAACAAACCTATGTTTTTTTTAGCTTTATCTGTATGGTCACCATCCAAGTGAACTAAAGTTTATGTCTTGTTCTTGCATGCAGAGCATCCTGTTGGTTGCTTCTCATCTTGTGCCACCTAAAAAAAAGCACATCTGCCAAATGGACGTTTTACCACACAAAGTCAAGTAATTCTCTTTGAGCCAGCTGATTAACAGGAGTCTTGACAAGAAAAGAAAAAAACAATGTTACGGGTAAAGCTCAAATTATAGCAGGGTAAAAAACAAAGAGAATTGTAAAGTAGGGCAGGACGAACACTTTACTCTTGCACCGAACAAGACCCCAAGACATTGTCCATTTTTTAGTAAACATTTTATCATGGTCAAGTGGTTCAGCAGCATATCCCAGGAACACTGGGCACAATGCAGGGACACACCCTTAATGGAACTATTTCTTTTAGTACCGCTTGATTTACAGCAGTGGTGATATCCTATCACTGCCGTAGATCCGTAAATGCGAATAGACTTGCCTGTTGCTTACTCTTGGCTCCGTTTTAAAGTATGTGTAGACAGAGAGGTGAAAAATAAACAAGCATGCAAAATATATGACTTTGTGTCTATGGAAACTGGGGGTTGTGCCAGTTTCTTTAAAAAAAAAAAAGGAGCTTATTCTGTCCATCACGATGAACTACATCAGATGCACTATTTCTCCAGGGCCTCCCATGGATGAATTCATTTGTTTCTTTAGCTTGCAGGGGGTCCACATCCTTCAAGAAAGATACAAATAGTAAATAGGAAACAACATTCCTATATTTTATGTTATATTCACTTTGACACAAACAGCCATTTGTTTCATTCAGACATTGAGTGTGTTAGATGAACACTCAGAAAAGAGAAAACCCTGAAACATTCCAGAAAACAGTGGTTTATACAACAATCTTTATGGCCCCCAAGAGAGTCCACATTTCATTAATCCAACTCATTCATCACAGTAAGGAAGGAAAACTGTAAACCACTTGGCAGACTATAAGAATTGCCCCTGAACCACTGCTATTTAATACAATAAAAACAGTTTTTCTCTTGCTGAACGGTTTTCAAAAAACTTTTAGAAAAAAAAAAGCACATTAAACATTTTTGCTTTTGCTTAACAAGAGCTCTAATCTGTTATATTGCCCTGAAATTGTTTATATCTCCCCAAGATGATCACCTAAAAATGCATATTTCATGTCTCTTCATGTTTCTTGTATTGAAGCAGTAAAAAATGTATCACTTCAGGCAACTGGCTGTGCTTTAACTCTTGAGTATGACCTCATTTTAGTCAATCAAACTGTCATAATTTAAGTCCCGTTTAACACCTAAAGCACGAGTTAATTTCAGTTTAGTTGTATTTATTTACTGCTTTCAACAATAGAAATGTACACAAATCTGGGTCTAGAATTTAAAAGAACCCCTTAAAAGCAAGCCAGAGATGACAGTGGTAAAAAAAAAACCTCTACCGCTAGAAAAGGAAAGAAACTAAGAATATTTAGTTAATCCAACACACAGTGTAGATCATCAACATGATTATTGTTAGGATTAACAGAGCAAGTAATATTTGCCTCTGTCATGTTGTTACTACTGCTTTCAGTAAACAAGTAATATTCTCTATTCTCTGGCCAATAATGGCCATACCTCTCGCTTTGTCTGCAAAGCGTCCAGACCGTTGAAGTATTTTGAAATGGCATTCACTCAGCGATCATGCACGACTGCTGACTGCTATTCCCTGGTGAGGAACTCAGGGGGCAAACCACTTGATAAAATATGTTAAGTAGAAATGTCATGCGTATTTTACCTTCTTGACCATCTGCATCTCTGCATCTCTATCTCTATGGATTTAAATTGGTCAGTCAGCTTTATTCGAGGCACAAGAGGAAAGGCTGCTGCTGCTACCCTTGGCAGAGAAGAGGCTGTTTGTTGTAAACAAATGGCCTGAAGGGCAGTCAGAATGAGTGGCAGCAGGAATGCAGCCAAGCCTGGATATCTGGGACATGCCCAGGCTGGTCAGACAGAGAGATGCACGTACAGCCTACAGTGATGACTATTTCTAACCTTACGCTATTTTTTATTACTCACTAAAAAGCCATAATTGCAAATGGCATTTATGTGTGGTAATATGCATTTATTAACTTTACATTGAAGCCTTTTAAATATGCAACATTACAACTATTTTGACTGCAGTCCAAAAAAATGTGTATTGTCAGTATAGGAAAGTATGAAAAAGTTAAATAAACGTAAACAACAAGCCATTATAATACTACAAAATTCGGCCGCCTAGGTGACTTAATTATTCTTACTGACAGACTCTGGGTTACTAATCAAAAGGGCTGTGATTTACTGCCAAGCTGCTACTATTGGGCCCTTGGGCAAAGTCCTTAACCATCTCTGATCCAGGGCAGCGTACCTTGGATGAACCTGCGCTCAAAACCCAACATCCTAGTAAGTATCTAAAGAAAATAATTTTAGTGTGTATGTGACAAGTAAAAGATTCTACTCTTTTAGAGAATGAGGTTTTTTTCAGCCACCAGAGGGAGGAAGAGAGTAAACATGGTTAAAATAGCAGAATTCTAGTCCACTTACAATCAACACACAAATACACAGAATTTCTTTCCCCCAAGTAAGTCCTTGCCATGTGTTAGGAAACAAGCTAGGAAATAAAAGCTTTCAATGTGTCTCTTAATGTCAGGGTTGCAGCTTCTAAATTGTACAGCACAAGTAAATTGATGCTTTACACTTGACTTTTTTAATACCTTAGACCCAGACGAATATTTGTAAGGGGAATTCCGTTGAAGTCAGAGGATTGTGTGAGAAAATGAGAGTCTGTTGCCTTTTGCAATTATATCACGCTTCTTACATGATCACAGAGCACCTTAATGGAAACTTCTACGGCCATGCCAAACAGTTGTATTCCTAGAGAGCTAAAAGTATCACAAAGTCGTATTGAAGGGTGTGGGCTTGACCCGACAGTTACTGTATGCTGTGTAACACAGTGTTGTTATTGTCAAGATCTCCTTGTGTTTTGGAGAGCAATAATACATTAATTAGAAATAAAACGAAATGTAAAACAACAGCATTAAAAAGTTTAAAGCCATTAGACATAACAGCAAGAATGTACCTGATGTGCATCATGACGCTAACAAGGGATCACTGATGCTAAAGTTGGGCTGCTTGTGTACACAAACATCTTGAAAAAGAAAGAAATACGGACATGATGCACTTGCTAATGCCATCCTGCAGCTGGGGGGGATATTGAAATTTATAAAAAAGGGAAAGCTAATCCCTGTAAGTTTGTATAAAGCAGCTAGTACTTTTGCCAGGACTGGAGTTTAAGAGCTCAGCGTGAGATCGAGTTACTTCCAATGGCTGAAACCAGAGTAGGGAGTGTGAGACAGAGATGTGAGTCTCTAAACAGCTGAGGTTAAATGCCTCATGCTCTCATATGCATTGGCCATATGGCACGTGCACGACGGTCCCAGACTAAACTTTTAATTTCGGCATTTTAAAAAGCAAAAGAAGGGCAGCAGAATGTCTTTAATCATATCCAACAAAGGTATTTATTGGATGCACGAATGTTAATCATCTCCAATAAATCAAAAATGGTGAGTTGAATGTAATCAAGCTGCCTTCAGGGTGCCGTCCTTCTCCTTAGGTTTAATTGCAACTCCTGAAGTAAGCTAAGAAATCTGCTTTGAACAAGCCATCCAATCTATATATAACCACCACAAGCAAGTGAATGAAGGGCCTAACTTATCTTCACTGCTGTCATCAGGGCTGCCAGTATTTTTAGGGGACAGCAGCAGCTGCAAAAGCATTTAACGGTCTTCCACGAACAATGACACTTGGGGTGTCACAGAGCTGAACACCACAGAGGCTGTGGGACTGTTGTAGAATACAGAAAGAGGCTGTTTTAACGTTGTTCAGGATACCTGCTATTATACATGTACAGGGTTGGCAAAAGCCAGACAAAATGGGTAGGTGACAGCTTTAAGCAACTGTTGCTCCGAATCAGCTTTTTATCGAATCGTGGACGGATTTACCCAAAGAAAACAGGAAAATACAGCCGGAAGCAAGCATCCACAGGAGCTGGTTTTTAATTTTCCCGGAACAATCAGAGGCTCGATTCACAATGTAATTCTACAAAAAGACCCCTGAGTACTAAGAAGTGGAAAGTTCTGGAAGGCTGGTGAAGTAAAGCTTCAGGCAGGTCAGAGGTTAGTCTAATTAAGACAGAAACCCAAACATGAGGTTAATCCCTGTCGTTAACCTCTTGTTTGGATCTCTGAAAATACTATGTGACTGGTGATTGATGCCTGATATTTATGCCTTCTGAATTAATTAGCATATTATGATTTTTTTGTATTTATGTATTTAATGTTTTCGTTTTAGGGATAACGAGATATGATTTTATATATAACATGGATAACTAGATATTATGATAATAATACAGTTTTAAACACACTGTTTAAACAGCAATAGCAAATGAATTCATAAAAGGATTATCTAGCATTTTTAAAAATTGGCAAAGTTCATGAGCTGAGGTCACATGGGTAGAAGGTTTCAACTAAATATGAGCTACAACTATTATTGGCTCAAAATCTGATTAGTAGGTTCTTTTTTTTTCGATTTGCTATAATAATCATCAATCTGATAAAACCTGAGAATCACCAATAAACATTTGATGATGAGTTTAGTATAGAAATAGAAAATAGTTACTAGAAATAAATAGAACTGCATTACTTAAGCGGCAATAGTACCTCAAGAGCTTTGGGGATATTTTAGAGCAAATACGTCATTAGGACAGTGTGTGCATGTGTCCGTTAGATGTATTTTTTCTTCCTTTTTTTTAAACAAATGACAAATGAAACTAATTTTGACAATGACATTTAAGAGCTGAATTCCATACCGAGTGTGCCAAAAAGGGTGTGATGAAGGCAGAGCATATTTTGACTTCAGCTCTCTTTCAGGCTGTGTACTGCACCTGTCTGCTGTGTGTGAGACCTGTGTTTGCATGTGCACACGTTTGTATAGGTTGTTTTTTGTGATACCTGACACATGCCTGTTTTGCAGTTCTTTATTTAGGGTTGACTATATAAAGCACTTTCCCATTGAATTACAGCACCATCTGTGCTAGATATGTGTGGTGAGCACTGTTCACCTCTAGACTGTTGGCTACATACACACAACATGCAACACACAGAGTAAATGTGTTAGAAAGTTCTGGGAGTAAATACCATAATGAAATTCAATCCTTTTCCTCAGTCACTAAATGGCACTAGTACACATATCTCTGCCCACTCATGCAAGGGGAGAAAACTCACAAGTCTGGCAACTTTATATAGTTGGTTTTATGGTCTATATTTTGATATACTTGTTTTTATGCTCTATATTTTGATATAGTCATGCAACAATAAATAATTCTCTCTCACAAGGAAACTAATATGAAATAATGAAAGAGAAAGACGAAGCATTTTAAACAATTAACTGCTTACATGATTATCCATTTAAACCCAGTATGAGCTAATTGCTAATGCGGGATGACTCTGGTTTTGTACACTGTTTTAACACTACGCTATCAGTCTAAGAATTTATTTGGGAATGTCTCCTGAGGCCTGATTAGTAAGCTCTCGGCTGTGGATTTAGCTTTTGAGATGTAATTATTTTTATTACATTACAGAAATTACTGCTCTGCAAACTCTAGACTGGGTTAATTGTTTGCTAATTGAGTTCTAGTTTTGAATCCTGTGGCAGCAGCAAAATTAATTGTCATAATCTAATCTAAAACTTCATTTCCAACGTGATCTCAGTAAATTTCACAGTAGCATGAATTGCTACCGAGTTGGAAGCCTGGGAAAACCTTACTAGGCTTATTTCAATCTTCAGCTGTCTAGTGTCTGTGAGCCTTTGCCCAGTGTATTCTAGGACTGGAAGCCAATGTGGTCTTCTGCTGTTGTAACCCAGCCACCTCAGGTTCCTCCATGTATTCTGAGATGCTTTTCTGCTTATCATGATTGTAAAGAGTGATCGAGTTACTGCAGCCTTCCTGTCAGCTGAAACCAGTCTGGCCATTCTCTTCTGATATCTCTTAATGAGCTTCTACCCGTTAGAACTGCTATAGGATGTTTTTAAACATGTTTATCATCCCCAGAGACTCTACAATCTCTAGTCTCAGTCTCAGTCTCAGTCAGAGATTACATTTCCTCCTCATTTTGACGTTATGTAAACATTAAGTGACAGATATTTAGAATTTCCAAAATCAGAGTTTTTATTTCAAGGTTTCTCAACCTGGGGTCTGCAGACCCCTTGTTGTATTTTAACAGGGTGGTCCATGAAACTGTTATCTCAAAAATATTATATATATGTGGTGTTTTGGTTGCAGATCTTTAAGGCATATTACATTTGAGAAAATGCCATGGATTGGCAGGTTTATAAATGAACCTATGTGCTTAGTCATGCACATTCATTACTCTTTCACTAATCCAGTTTTAGCTTGGAGTGCCCTCATTACATGATCACTGCTATTAGTGCAAGTAAAGTTTGCATTATGTCCACAATTAGTTAAATAAGTACATAATTTAAAACAATAATCCAATTAATAATAATTTCACCAATTAATTATGGAAAAACATTTACTGTTTGCTCCAAGATTGAAAAAAAAATACATTATTTTAACTATTACTTTCATTTTAAATTCAAAGTTAAGCAATGATGGATACAATTAAATATGTAATGTCAAATGTTATTATATCGAAATGTATTGGTAAAGCATTGTGAGCATGTGTACAGCATTTTACATTATAATTGTATATTAATAGGCTAGGTGATCATAAGGATCAGTGAATATACTTGGAGTTTAGAACTCCTGCTTTAATTGTTTTGCATTATATAAATAATTGGCTCATAAATGTAATAAATTCACCATGTTTTAATTCAGTCACAGCTGCTACAGATATTCTGGTGAAAGCATAACTCACAGGCTGAGGTTAAGCTGGCAAGGGAAAAGAAATGGATGTGTTCGGTGGAGCACCCCGGTTCCTGGCCTACCCTCGTCCTGTGGTGGTGCAGAGCGGCACTGATGCAGTCCTTAAATGCCAGATTGCTGGAGATCCCCGACCAGCAGTCATATGGGAGAGAAATAATGAAAAAATCCATCCAGGTGGCAGATATCGTGTGTTTGAGGATGGCAATGTTTACAATCTCATCATCACTGTGGTGACAGCTGAAGACAGTGGCCAGTACATTTGCAAAGCTAAAAACAGCATAGGGGAGACATATGCTGCAGCAACGCTGAAAGTAGAAGGTGAAGCTCAAGAGATGGAGCTGAGAGAAGAGAACAAGCCCCGTTTTCTCATCAAACCCCTGTCTACACGAGTTGGCCGAGGAGATGATGCGGTTTTCTCCTGTAAGATGTGGGGAAAACCTAGGCCAGAGGTGGTGTGGGAGAAGGATGGCAAGAAGCTAAATGACATCTTTGAGAGTACACATTTTAGTGTCGGGTACCAGGATGGCGGTTGGTTTCAGCTAAAGATTTTTAAAACCCGGGCACCTGATGGCGGAGTGTACACGTGCAAAGCAAGGAATGAGTTTGGTGAAAGTCTGGCTGGAGCTGTGCTGTTGGTGGATGCTGGCCCTGGACATGAAGATGATGGAAACCGCAATGGTTACACTAATGGCCATTGGAAAGCACACCACGGAAAACAGAGAGGCAGTAGCCATGTTGTAACAAGGCTAAAAGGAGACCATCTGCCAACTTCAGCCAAAGTAAAAATGTTTGCTGTGACAGAAGGAAAGCATGCGAAATTCCGTTGCTATGTGACAGGAAAGCCCAAACCAGAAATCATATGGAGAAAAGATGGAAGAATCATTTTGTCTGGAAGGCGGTACCTTTTATATGAAGACAGAGAGGGATACTTCACACTTAAAGTACTTTACTGCAAACAGCAGGATAATGGAGTGTATGTTTGTGCTGCATCCAATACTGCAGGACAAACCTTAAGTGCAGTACATCTTTTTGTTAAAGGTATGCATATATTGTAAAAAACTTAAATTCTATAATCTACACAGTCTTAACTTTGTTTATAAACCAGCTGGAATACACCAGGCATTATATAGTTAATGCTAATGAACCAAATACAGCTATTTACTAGTGTAGGACATGGAATTAGTGTGACTACAGTCAGCAAAATACATAGTTGCTGCTGGCTGCCAGTTAGATTCTGTAATTTACAATTGTCTGTTGGTTAACTAACAATTACAGTTACTAAAGTTAATAAAGTAACTATTACTCAGTTACAGATTCTTCTCTATCTAATGAAAAAAAATGTGGGAATATGATTCTTGTAGGGGAGTTAAAAACAACTCAATGAAATTTCATGCGTATAGCATTTAGTCGCTATATCTTCATAACCTTTAAATGTTGCTCGTCTCTTAATAGACTTCCATTGTACCCTTTAATTAGTTCATCAAATGAAAATTAATTTAACATGCCCGCACCAACAGTAAAAAAAGAGTAAATACCTTTCTTATCTATACATGACAACATCAGAACCACCTGTAAGATTCAAGCAACCCCTCAATGACCTTGAAGTCTGGGAGCAGGACCTGGCCATTCTTGAATGTGAAGTACCGGAGGACTCTGTGCCCATCACATGGTATTTAGAAGATAGGAGGCTACAGCCAGGGGCCAAATATGGGATGGAGGAGTGGGGAACAAAGCGCCGACTTACAATTCGTGACATGGGAGTTGATGATGATGGGATCTACCTCTGCGAAATGCCAGATGGAGGAAGAAGCATAGCTGAGGTAACTGTCAAAGGTAAATATCTTGCAACGATTTCTAAAGTTGGATTCAAAGTAACACACATCACCATTGGAAAAATCTAAATCCGTAATAGGTTTTAGTTTTATCACCTGTTGATTTTACAGTTTTGCACCGTTTTCTTAGGTACAATCGTAAGAAAGATGCCCAGAAAAGTAGATGTTCTGGAAGGGGAAAATGCTGCATTTTGTGTGGAAGTTGAAGAGGAGGAAATGGATATTCACTGGTACAAAGATGGCACAGAGCTGAGGGAAACACATCAGACTATCCTCAAATCATTTGGGAGAACTCACATCTTGGTCTTTGTTAATACGACACCTCAAGATTCTGGCACGGTCATTTTCTATGTTGGCAGATCAAAGACATCATCTCAGCTAAGGGTCAAAGGTTAGTATTCATATTTTAACTTTTTTTTTTTTTTACTTCAAATTACTCTGTTACACAATATGTATCTTTTAACCTTAAGGAATATTAGTATTAAAAAAGTCTCAGAGGTGTAACAATACATAATTTATATATAATTACATTTTCATATCAAATTAAGGTGCCTCAATATAATGCATTTTTGATATAGCAAAAATAAATATTGCTGGAATATGTGTATTGTGTTTTCATTTAAGGTTGATTAAAACACCCAACATAATAAAAGTATAAACTTTAATGATCATAACAGCATATAATACAGCAAAATTTAAGCAGCTAAGAATTTACTGAGGCTACTCAGCAGGGCATATCTTAATCATAGAGTTTTCCTATTCTGCTGTTAGCTTGCTGTGCTGTCAGTCACTTAATGCTCTGCAGCCCTAGATGTGTTTTTGGATGTGTTCTCCACAATCCAATAAGAACAAATGCCACAATTATTTTTTTTAAACCCAGACTGAACCATTGAAAAAAAGTACCTGAATGCATTTGTGTGCTTTTGTTGTATTTAATAACAATCAGAAAATTGTATTTTTGGAGCAGATGCTAGATGTGTATTAGTGCTAGTGCATATTATAGATATCTGGTGGATTTGGCAGACTAATATTTTGGGTCACTACTTACTTCTCATTAGCATTATAATTTATCATCATAACTTAAATGCTCCCTTACACCACATCTTGAAGATTTGGGACTCATTGTAGCCATTGCTTTTTCCCCAAGTTTTTTTTTTCTCTGCAAGTAGTGTATCTAGCCAACCTTATAAAAAAAAAAACCATTTGCTCTTTGTGATCCCATTATTGGTGATCTATCCACTACCCACTTCTATTATCTGTAGCAGCACACTAATTAGACAAAACATTTGTTGGAAATTGAAGATAACATGAGTCTGCAATCACATTTATGGTCATTTAGCGTTCTATTCAGCTTTAAAATGTAATGGAGATAGCATAGAATTAGCAATACTTTTTCTTGCTACTTCCAATAATATATGTAGGAGATCACTGTTAATGTTGATCCACCAATTTGTGTCAGATATCAATGTTTTTTGCCACCATAATGGTAAAAATAGGTGGTGGCTTTGTCATCCAGATTTGCACATCTTTTAAATGTCTGTTAGCAAGTGTGCCTTAAATAGCCAAAATGAGTACTTTCAAAGGTTGTCTGGATTTTTCAGGTATTCGATTATTTTACTGTTGTATGCTCTTTATTCTTTTTTAGCGATTAGGCAGTGTCCACCTAGCTGCCCTGTGGGGGTTCAGATAAACACAGAGCGTGCAAATGCAGCACTTCTGTCCTGGGTTCCAGCACAGGACTGTCGGAAGAATCCACCCTCAGGTTACATCTTAGAGAGACAGGAAATAGGTTCCCAGGAGTGGCTCCAGTGCCTAACCACTGACTCGGCAACCTCAGTGGAAATTCTTGGTGACAGTGTTCCATGTGAGGCTGACTACAGATTCCGCATCTGTAGTATCAACAAATATGGAAGAAGCGGATATGTGGAGTTCCCTCGAGGAGTTCATTTGGGTAACATTATGTTAAAACAATTATAAAAAAAAATTGTCAGCATATTTTTTGCATCGACTGCCAACGAATTTTTTCCTTTAAATGATTATTTCATTTCACTATTGAAGATTCTTTGTTTTGTAAATACCTTATGTGCAAACCACATATATTGCAAAAGAAAAACTGTAAAAACTGATTCTGATACTGAGATACTTATAACTTTTCTAGTTCCAGTAGCAAAAATACAAGCACCTCTACAAGATGCACTTGTGCCTGAGGGCCAAGATGCCAGTTTTTCCATTGAGCTGTCTGCCTCGGTCATTGGCACTTGGTTTTGGAACGGCAACCAAATTCAGGATGATGAACGGTTTCTCGTTAGACGGTCTCGTACACACCAATCACTTCGAATTCGAGGGGTACGAGACACTGACAATGGAGCTGAAATCACCTTTATTGCATATGGAATTCGTGATTCAGCAGCACTGTATATACAAGGTAAGCACTTGTGTGTGTTTTATGATTGCTGTTTTATGGGCTGGAATATAGAGTATAAATTTTTTTTTATAATTGGCAAAAATTTCCTTTTTAATATGCAGCTCCATTAGTTAAATTTACTCCACTATCTGAGATGGACCGGAATAAGTTTGTAGAAGTAGGCAATCCAATAGTCCTCTACTGCGAGCTGTCAGACCCCGGAGCACCAGTCCGCTGGTATAAGAATGGAGTTGAACTGCATTCACATGAAGGTCTTCACATTCAATCAGAAGGAACAATGAGAAGAATTGTCATCCAGTCAGCTGAGTTCTTCCATTCTGGGGTTTACAGTTGTGACGCCATTGATGATGTCATCAGGTTTAATGTGGAAGTTGAAGGTAAGTAACTGAGTGTAATTATTTGGTAACCTGAGATTTTGTGTGGCTTGAAGGTGTGGATTAATTGCACAAACTGACAATAAAGCTCAGCAAAACCAATCATAAAAAAATCCTTTCGATTGTACTGAAATAATATATAACAATGATCAAACATCCATAGCTCCACCTGTGAGGTTCATAGCACTTCCAGATGTGGATAGAAACAAGTCTATTGAAGCTGGATGTCCAATAGTACTGCAATGTGAGCTCTCCGATCCAAGTGCCCAGGTCGTCTGGTACAAAGATGAAACAAAACTTCTCCCACAGTGTGGACTAGACTTCCAGGCTAATGGAACTAGAAGGGCACTGGTAGTCGAGAAGGCACATTTTTTTCACTCTGGGGTGTACAGCTGCAAGACAAAAGGTGCTGCCATCCAGTTCAATGTGGAAATCCAAGGTGATTATTTAATGCCAAACTTTTGTAGTATTAAACATTCAGCTTAAATTGTTTTTAAAAAAAAAAGATATATATATATATATATACATATATACAAAATTTTAAAGTGTTAACATAAAATATAAGTGTGAAATGTAATGATTAAAAGGACTTTCAAATATCTAAAGCTCCACTAGTGAGATTCACAGCTGGTCCCGAAACTGAGAAGAGAAAGTGCATTGAAGCAGGAGACACCATGGTTCTACAGTGCGAGATATCAGACTCATCTGGGCAGGTTTGCTGGTTCAAGGATGGGAAGCAAATTCTTACCCAGCCTGGTGTAGACTTCCAATCAGAAGACTGTATAAGGAGATTAATTATAGAATCAGCAACCCCGTCTCACTCTGGTGTGTACAGGTGCACGACAAAAGATGATGTCATTGAGTTTCAAGTCGATATCAAAGGTGAATCTTCCATTTATTTTTGTTGCTCTTCATTGCTACAGTGGTGCTTGAAAGTTTGTGAGCCCTGTAGAATTTTCTACATTTCTCCATAAATATGACCTCAAATATCATCAGATTTTTACACAAGACAAACATAGACAAATTTAACCAATAAAATTATTACTATTATTGAGAAAACTGATCAAATATTACATATCTTTGAGTGACAAAAGCATGTGAACCTCTAGGATTAACAGTTTAGATTAGGTTTTTTTAAATTTTCAATTCATGGGATGACAATCAAGTGTTAGTGAGTGCCTTGTTCGATTTAAAGAACAAAGGGTAACATTTAAGCAACTGAAGCACACTCTTACTGTATGTTGGCTAATGTTGATGTCCCTCAGTTATCGCCTGATAGTGCACTCAATTGCTGCCCATCTTAAGTTTAAAAACATTACAATTTGTAGAAAGGAAATATTGCACTACAATATAAGAACTTTATTTCATCTGTGAAACATGGTGGTGGTAGTATCATGACTAGGGCCTGTTTTACTATTTCTAGTCCAGGACAGCAAAATATCAGCAAATTCTAAAACAAAGGTCAGGATATCTGTTAATGAATTAAATCTCAAAAGAAAATGATAATGAAGCAAGACCATGACTACAAGCACACAAGTTGTTCTACCAAAAAATGGGTACAGAAGAACAAAGTTAATTGTTTGGACTGGCCAAGTTAGAGTCCTGACATTAACCAGTAGAAATGTTGTAGAAGGACCTGAGACAAGCAGTTCATGTGAGGAAAGCAACCAACATCACATAGTTGAAGCTCTTCTATACTGAGGAACAGGCAAACATTTATTTTAAGCCATTGTGCAGGACAGAACAACAGTTAACGGAAACATTTGCTTGCAGTTATTGTTGTACAAGAAGGTCACACCAGTTACTGAAAGCAAAGTTTTACATACTTTTGCCACTTACAGATATGTAATATTGGACAATGACAATATTTTTTTGTTTGCTGGGTTAATTTGATTTATCTTTAAGACTTGTATGTAAATATGATGATGTGTTGGGTCAAATATATGTAAAAATATAAAACATTGAAGGGTTCACAAACTTTAAAGCAACATTGTATTCCATAAAACAAAGATGTACCCTTGTAGAGATAATTTTTTTTTAGAACTCACACTTAAATGTTGTTGCTTGCTTTAATATTAATGTAAATATCTATAATTCTTTTTCATGAATTGCCATCTGCAGCTGTGCCAGTGCGGTTCTCAACTGTTTCAGAAGTTGAGAAGTGTAAATGCATTCAAGCTGGCAGCTCTTTTGAACTCTGCTGTGAGGTATCAGATCCTACAGCAGATGTTTACTGGTATAAGGATGAAACAGAGATTCTCACAGACACTGGCTGGGACATACAGGCAGAAGGCACACGGAGGATGCTGATAGTCCAATCAGCAGAGCCCAGCCACTCCGGATTGTACAGCTGCAACATGCCTGATGACTCTGTAGAGTTTACTGTGGATATTCAAGGTAATTGGTGGCTTTCTGGGAAGCATGTCCCTCCAGTAAGCCAAAGCTGCATTAATATGTAAATAGAAGCAAACTAATGGAATATGTGCCTCATAGCACTGCTTTAATGGTTATGCCTCTTACATTTGCATCTTGTCTTGTGGCAGCTGTTTAAAACTACGGTTACATGTGTTGCATTCTATATTTAACTTGCTTTTTGGAAGAAGGTCTGAGAGATCACAGATTAGTCAGTCTGGGAAATTCTTTCGTAAATTTTTTGAAGTATTAATGTCATGTATATTCCAAAATAAGCTCCACCAGTGAAGTTCTCAGCCTTCCCAGGTGTTGTGAAGAACAGGCTGTTTGAAGCAGACTACCCTACTGAGCTACACTGTGACATCTCAGACCCACCAGCTAAGGTGTGTTGGTATGAAGATGGAGTAGAGCTCCTCTCAAAAAGTCAACCTCATATCAAAATGGAGGATACCAGGAGAAAGCTTGCTGTTAAAGTAGAGCAGCCCTCCGAGGCCGGATGGCAAGACTCTCTGAGAAGGGATGAGGTCATCCGGTTAAATGTACAAGATAAAGGTGATTTTTTGATTTTTTTGCCTCTGACAGAATGCTTTAGCGTGCCAACTAACAACTTTGTGCTCTGTATAATTTCTGTGTGTTTTCACTATAAAACATATTGTTGGCTTTTGATTAGTAGTCACCAAATCTGCATAAAGTATTTCTTTATCAATGATCGTCTTTAGCGCCACCTTTGAAACTGCTGGATGTCCCTCATGTTGAGAAGAATATAGGTACTGGGGAAAGCATCTGTATTGCACAACAATACAAACTTCTGGATGCCAATGAATATAATTACCAAACAAAAGACAAGGGAGAGATACTATCACAAGATGGAATTGAATCCCAATCTCAAATTAAGTGTGACTTGCCTATAACAACTTTTAGCATCAATTCAACTGAGACACCAGACACTGGGACAAACCTATCAAGGACGCCAGATGATCACACCCAGTTTAATGCAGACAAAGGTGGTTTACCACTATTATTTGTACCCCATTCTTGACATGGAGCATTGAACTAATTAAAGCTAGAAAGCTTATTGTTTTCTTTGTGGCTTTCCTAACAGCCGAGCAGTCTCACCCTGAAGTGTACAAGGGTGAGCACTATGATGACACTGTCCAGTGCACTGTGGATATGAAAGGTGATACAACAGCTACCCCACCCTAAGCACACTTAACCCAGTGCATCTGAGCCACTAACAATAGTGGTGTGTAACCTTTCTAAGGCTGTGCCTAAAGATGTTAAATCTATGCACCTTGGTTACCCATTCTTAAAAGCACTTCCCAAACTAATCCCTGCTATTTTATCTTAATCCAACATCCAGTTGGTCTGCAAGCCTTTCTTCCCAGCTAACAATCAAGTGAAAATGTTTAGATTATATTCTTAATTAAAGTATATCAACACCAGGAAAATATCCATTTGCTTCAGTCATCTTCCTTAATGCTATTTAGAACAAACATAATGTCTTGAAATGTCTATAACGCCTACATGAAACATTGAATAGATGATTTAAATGTGAAGAAATGAATGAATGAATGATGAATGAAATGAGATGCTGAAAAAAGCAGAAAAATAACTTTACAGCATTAGCAAGCTTTTTTGGACTTGTTGCCTTGACCTGTGTGACTTGTTTCTAGACCACTCTGTCATATGGTCGTCTCTCTTAATTTCTCTCTTTTATGTTATAAATCTTGAAAGTAACAATCATTGAGAGCAACTGTTTAATCAGCTTCTAATTAAGAAAGTGGAAACCCACTGAAACTTTTCTCTGTGCACATCATACAACTATAGCTGAATCCTTCACTGAAATTGCAAAGACCAGCGTCGTTAAGGAAAGCTTGGATGTCACAGATGGTTCTACGTTTGAAATCTTAAAGGAAAGCCAGGAAACAACAATTCCTGAGTTGGCAAAGGTCAATAAGGAAAGCTTAAGCTTTACAGACATCCCTGAGCTCAGAAAGTGTGAGATCCTTAAGGAAAGTATGAACGTCAATGCTGCTCCTGATGTGGCTGAGACTGAGAGCACTCAAGAAAGCTTAAGCTTCATAGACAGTTCTAATGTCTCAAAAATCAAGAGCATTAAACAAAGCTTGAGCTTCTTAACAGACCCTGGTTCGTCCAAGACCGAGAACACTAAAGAAAGCTTAAGCTTCACAGACAGTTCTAATGTCTCAAAAAGCGACATCTTTAAGGAAAGCTCGAGCTTCATAGCAAATCCTGAATCAGCTAAGCCTGAGAACACAAACCTTGGTTCTGATTTCGCAAAAAGCGAGATCATTAAGGGGAGCTTGAGCTTGTCATGTAATGAATCAGAGGAGACTGAAATCAGTAAGGAAAGCTCAAGCATCACAAAGTGTTCTGAGTTTACAAAGAGCAACATCATTCAGGAAAGTCTGAGCTTTACAGCTGTTCCTGAGGTAATGAAGGAGAACATTAAGGAAAGCAGTCTAAAACAAGTGCAGCGTACAAAATCAGACTCCACTGCTCCATTCTGCATCTATGAGGATGAAGAACTACACCAGCCTCAATGTATTAAACAGGAAACAACTTGCAGTTTTCAAGAAGACGACAGCAGTTACTTACAAGTACAAGACATATGCACGGATGACGATGTTTTAGCATTTAAGGTGGATCGTGAAGGTGATTTAAATAGTTAGCTCCATCATTCAGCAAGTAATGATGAGAGCAATGTACATCCCATTGGCAACATTTTAAACACAATTTAATGTCATTTTTTCCCCATTCTGATTCATTAACACAATCTAAATAACTTAAAAATTGGTTAAAAACGAATACTTGCATGGCTTGCCAACATAACTCTATAAGTTATCAGGTTTCCTTATTCAGTTTATATAAAGGTACTTGATCTAAAACACTTAAACAAATTAATCCATTAAGAAATTACATTCACACCTAACTAAAACCATCTTTTCAAAAAACAAAAAAAACAACAACAAAACATGACCATAAACAATGACCAATGCCATGGTATTTGAAATAATCATATAAACACATACATTACATTTTTTACATGTAATATACTTAGTGAATAACTACCTTTGAGATAACAATTTTACTATTAAATGTCAGCCATTTTTTTCTTAGTAGTAATACAAATCTTTCTATATGTAACTTGACACACTCTAGTTACAAAGGTGAATATCTCAGCACCTCAAGAAATGTCCAATGAGAAGGTCTGTGAAGCAGCCTGTCTCAAAGACCTGTGTGAAGTCTCTGAAAAGAAGGCCCACATATCTGTGCTTGGAGATCTTTTAATAGTCCAGAAAGAAGATGAGAAAAACATGATGTCTAATCTGAGAAAGGAACAATTTGCTCAGATATCAAAGATTCCACACAAAGAGGTCCTGAGCACCGAGACCAAGAATCAATCTGTGATCCATCAAGACAAAGTAAAAGGTGACTCAAGGCTTTGTGTCTAAAAAACACACAAAAAACACATACTAGCATACTATTAATTTGCAGAAACACATCTAACACAAATGTTCAGACATCCTTTAGTTACGAAAGAGCAAATGAATCAACATAGATATGCTTGCCATGAATGTATCATTATTTTAATACATGGCTTTATTTTTTCCTAAACTTAAGCACCAACATCTAAGCTAGTAAAATTTGCACCAATCCCTGAGTCTGGCATGACTAAGACCATTGAAAGTGGCATGCCTCTAGTGCTACAGTGTGAAATATCAAACCCAGATGCCCCAGTTTGTTGGTTTAAGGATGGAATACAACTTCAAACAAAAAATGGATTAGTGATCCAGTCAGAGGATTGCATTAGAAGGCTGGTCATTCCAACTGCAGAGCTCTGCCACACAGGGATGTACAACTGTGAGGCAATGGATGATGTCATAAAATTTAAGGTGTATGTCAAAGGTGATTTGAAACCTAGTTTAATCCATGTTGAACGCACTAAAAACAATTGAATTCACTAAACATCCAATATTTGATTAATAACAAATGTTGTATTTATAATAACAGCATAGATTTGTATAAAATAGGCATACTATTTAAGAAGACATTTAAATCACTCTAGTGTCACTGTATGGCCTGTTGCCATTCTTTAAATCTACAATTATGGTGGTTTTTCTAGTGACATTCCTGCACTTAAGTGACAATCTTACACTTAAAACATACCCCCAAACCAAAGCTGCTTTAATTAAAACATGCTAAATTGAACTCTTTAGAGGCACGGATGAAAGGTTCATCACTCACTCAGACTGAGAAGAATGCAATGAAAGCCAATGAAGAAGCCAATGAAAATGTTCCACACAAAGAGACAGTAAATACTTCAGCTCAGGTCTGCTTGTACAGACAAGAGCAACAACAAATTCAAGAGCGTCTTGCTGTAATGCCATCAGAAGAGATCGGATCAGAAGAGATCAAATCAGCTGAGCTGTCTGACTCGGGAGTATACAGTTACGAAACAAGGGATACCAACATCCTGAGTACTGTGGCTCCACCAGGTGATTCTTCAGTCATCTTTGCCATCTCAACCCATCTGATTACAATACTAACCCCTTCAGTCATGCAATGGTCACTAATAGTCATTGTGCTGACCATGTCATTTGAATAGATTCAGGGTTAAATTTCAAATTTTTTGTTTTAAACATCTGACCCAGATGTTTGTTATTTAAATGTTTTACTGCATTTGTTTAACATTAGAAAGAACGAAGGATTATGTAAATGTGAGACATAATGTAATGTCTCACATAATTCATATAAAAACAGACATAACTAAGTAAAATTAGTTTACATGCTTCTGCACACTATGCATAGATTCACTACCATTACAACATTGCAATAGACCTAGACATTTAAATATACCATAAAGCTTTTGAATTCGTAGGACCAACTAAGAACATGTAAAATTCAAGATTCCAGGAATTTGCATGGTAATTATATAGAATTTAAATATTGCCCAATACGCAAGTAGTACTAAGAATAAGAACATTATTTGTCATTGTTGAATGCGTTTAGATTTTATTAAGCTTTCATTATTTACTCTTGCGCTACTAATATCCACATCCACATTATCGTAGTCTGATTGTTCTCTTAGTCTGATTGTTGCTTGTATGTTCTTATTGGCATTTAATGCACCATCCTTTTTCTTATATGACAAAATAACCATAATAAAGCAAAGATTTGGTGCCATTCTTAATAATGTCTCTAGGGAAACAATACACTTAACACTAGACATGGACACGACTGACACAAATGTATCTTTCTACAATGATGCCTATAGTGCCACCAGTGACGTTCTCCACTGTCGCTGAAGCCCAGAGGAACAAATCTGCTGAAGTTGGAGAGCCATTTGAATTGGAATGTGAGGTCTCAGATGCTGCCGCATGTGTATGCTGGTACAAAGATGGAAATGAGCTGTCATCTGAAGCTGGAGTTTTGCTTCAGACTGAAGGTACAATTAGAAAACTTTGTGTGCAGTCAGCTGAATTATCTCACAGTGGAACATACAACTGCAACACAGATGCTGATGCAGTTGCATTCAACGTGGATATTAAAGGTGATTTACATATTCTTTGATTCTTAACAAAATTGTTTCAAAAATTTAATATTTTTCTATCATCTTAGTGATAGAATTATTTTCTTTTTATGGCACTCACAACTATGTAGCTTCGTCTACGAAGTTAAAACCACTTTCAGAAATGGAGAAGAACAGGTCCGCTGAATTTGACTCACCAACTGTTCCAAAATATGAGATCTCAGACTCCAAAAGCCAGGTTTGCTGGTATAGAGATGACACAGAACTCCTCTCAAACATTGGACTTGATACCCAAAGAGATGAAAATGTAAGGAAATTAACTGTTCGACCAACTGAACCTTCGGACACTGGCCATTTCATCTGTGGCAGTCCCGATGATGCTGCATCGTTCGAGATGGACAGTCAAGGTGATTTTCCAGCAATTGTTAAATGTATATAATCTAGTCTCCAAATTCCCTAATAAAGTTTGCTGGTCCTCCTACCAGACCCGGTGTCAATGGAGCTAGTAATAATTGGGAGAGGAGGCATGAACAGATTTTCCTAATACTGAAGACCATTACTTAAAATATCAATAAAACACATTTGCAGTGAAATATTTCAATTAAATCTGATTACAGGAATTGAAGATATCAGCTATAATATTTACATTTCTAAAGCGGCTGTTATATAAAATCATTACTTAGTCACATGACAGCAAGCCAATCGCATTTTTGTTTGTTGCATGCAACACTTCGATTGCAAAAGCCATCTTTGATTTTCAAAAGTTCTGCTCAAACCTTGCCGGGCCTGTGTTTAACCTTCTACAGAAGTTCTTCACATCAATTAATAACAACTATTTACTAGCTATTTATTAATAACAACTAATCTATTCATTTAAAAAAAAAAAAAAAAATAGAACATATTCTTTGACTAATATGAGTTCCTTTGGATAATCCAAATGAAAATAGTACATAAAGAAATGTTCCCATTTCATATACTTTTAATTCAATAGTAATTTTTTGCACCTTCAAATTTTTTTTAGCTACTCCCATAAGGTTCTCAGCCCTTACAGAGGTGGCAAGAAACAAGTTAATTGAAGCAGGCTGCCCCATTATACTTCAATGTGAAATCTCTGAGTCTTCTGCCCAAGTTTCCTGGTTTAAAGACGGAGTGCGACTCTTTCAAGAGAATGGACTTGACATCAAATCAGACGGCACTATGCGAGCACTGATCATCCAATCAGCTGAGCTCAAACACTCGGGCACATACAGTTGTGAAGCTGGCGATGATCGTATAGCATTCAAGGTGGATGTTGCAGGTGATTTTGAGTCCACATACTTTCTCAAAACCACTAACATGTCAAATAACGCTTCATCCTCTAAATGCTTATATAAAACTTTAACAAACAAATGTAAATAACCAAACACTGAAAATTATTTTAAATGTAGTTAGTGCTCAATGACAGATCCCTAAAATAAATTCATGCCTATATATAATTTAATTTTTTTTTAAAGGTAAAAGTATTTTTTTATTTAAGAGGTAAAAACCATGAGAATATTTGTCACTTTCTCACTGTTAATTCTAATTGCTTGGTAAATGTACCATATATTTCAGAAACACCATGTAACAAAAAAAGCCCTTTTCATAATAACATGAAGAAGAAAAGATCATATTCATATTACTGTCATTATCCCCCTCATCCATTAGTAAACTGCCACATAACAAAAAGTGGCAGAGAAAGTCTGTGTACAAATCTAGTAATCCCATTTCTTTGAATGAATAAAACACTCCTAGCTTCACCAGTGACGTTGACAGCTGTCCCTGAGAATGAGAAGACCAAGTCATTTGAAGCAGGCTCACCTATCATTCTCCAGTGTGAGATATCTGAGCCTACTGCTCCAGTCCAGTGGTACAAGGATGGGACTCAGCTCTTACCTCAATCTGGAGTTTTCTTCCAATCAGAGCACACCATGAGGACATTGGTTATCCTGTCAGCAACGTTTTCACACTATGGCGTTTACAGTTGTAATACAGCTGATGATATCAGCGAGTTTTATGTGGAAATTAAAGGTGACATCCAAAGTTTATCCGAACCACTGCCACATAACTAACAAATTCATCATTGTGTCCTGTCCAACTTTCATTGGTTGAACGCTATGGATCCATTCTACTGCTTCTGTAAATGCTAGATCATTTTTCTAAAACAGATGCATAAAGCCATTTGCAACATTTCTGCCACGTTTGCAATCTACCCATCTTCTTTGTGCTTTCTGTTTATGAAGAAGATCAAGGGGGAAAGCATGTCTATTACACTGTTTAACTGCAATTCATCCTCATTAAGCTTTATTGAATGCTAGTTCTGTCTATTTTGCTGGCTGTTAAGAGTGGGGAACATCTGCAGCACTTGATAATGCATGCAACCCATATGTATTGAAAAAGGACTCAAGAAATAAAACTGTGTAATTCTTATTTTTTATGCAGCACCTCCTGTGACATTTGCCTATATCCCTGAGGAAGAGCTCCACAGGAATGTAGTGGAACAAGAAAAACTCTTCCTTCATTGTGAGGTGTCCAGATCGGACGCCACTACACAGTGGTACAAAGACGGAGTGGAGATACAGACCAGTACGAATGTCGAAATAGAGACTGAAGGCACCATGCGAAAACTGATTATCCAATCTGTTAGAATGGCAGATGCTGGGGCATACACATGTCGTGCAGGAGGCAGTGCCTTAATATTCAAGGTTAATGTACGAGGTGGGTACCTTTAGCATATTCGACATTGAAAATAAAATGCTTCTTGCTTACATTATACATTCATCACACTCCATAATGAAAGACCTGTACATATGTATGTTAATACATAATAGCTGGTTTAAACATTTCCCAAACTACTGTTTTACTCAGAAAGTCATTAGACCTTGTTGATAAGGGAGTTCAGTGAAAAATGCCTAGATTGGCTCAAGCTTTTAAGGATTGGATCAAGGTTTAGTAATTCTACATCTAACACTTTATACTGTTGAGCAGAGAACCACAGTTGAAGAAAAAATAGTCCCATCTTCTATTGTCCAGTTTCTGTGAGTCTGCATTTAAATGAGTCTGCAAACACTATTTTGTGTACTCTCTCTCTTTTTTTTTTTTTACTTTTTCCCCAACAGAGCCTCCCGTAATGATTGTCTATCCCAAGGAAGATGTTCACCTTGATCGACATGTTCCAGAGGAAATTGTCCTCAGTTGCGAGCTTTCGCGTCCGAATGGAAGAGTGACTTGGTTCAAGGACGGACAGAAACTTCAAGAAAATGAAAATATGAAATTAAAAATAGAAGGTCCATACAGGAGACTGAAGATTCTTCACAGCAGAGTTGAGGACTCAGGAGAGTATGTCTGTGACACTGCTGATGACTCAAAATTCTTCTATTTAAGCATAAAAGGTATATAAAATCCAAATGATATGTAAAGACGGACAATTGTTTTGAGACCACTACATTTTTTAAACCATATGTGGTACCCCCAAACTGTTATCAGAAAGTTGAAGGCACACAATTGCCTAAGATGTCCTTGGATCCAATAGCATTAAATGATCCCTTTATTCGTACTAGGAGACCCAAACCTGTTCCTGCAAGACAATGCCTCTGTGCACAAAGCCAGCTCAATAAAGATATGGTTTACATTCGTTAGCGTAAAAGACCTTGACTGACGTCTAACCTTTGTGATAAATTAGGAAAGAAAAAGTTTTCAAAGTCTATCACTGAAATGTACAAGGGATACCTCAATGGCAGAAACTGACACACTTCCAGCTACAGCATTTTGCAGCTGCCTATGAAATATGTAGTCTTTTGAGACTCAATATATCTGATCTAAAATGGAGGTCTTTTCATATTCTCATCAATATCATTGTGACCTTCTGTTCTGAAGAAACCAGAAAGCGCTCCTGAGGTAACCAAGTAAAAATAGCTTAAACTTATTGAAGCATCCTCATTGTCCACCAGAGGAAACAACACCTGCATGGACCTCAGGCCTATAGGCTTATATACAGTATCGTAGAAAGTTTGGAGTAAGAGGATTATAGATGTGAGGCAGGTTATGTTGTCAGTATACTTCCATCTCTTACATTAACTCAGTCTCTGTCCTGGCCAGTTAAATGAAACTCTACAAGTTCAACTAGAACTTCAAGTAAAAAAAAATAAATAGGCAAAAATGAATGATTTTGTCAATCCTAAAGCTGCAGCAACCACATTGTCCAAAAGACATAAAATCAGCCAACTTCACAGCCATCACAATACCTACAATCTCAGCTTGCAATTCCTGATTTCTTAATCAATTCTGTTACACAAAATTCTGTACATGTTGAAGAATGGTGCCATTTTTTCATGCTACAGATTTACTGTAGATATTGTTTGTGTTGTTTAAATATTTTCAATTCTGTATAAAAAAAATTGCATATGTAGTTATTATTATGTATTCTGTTACATTTCATCCATGTTTAGACTTGGTATAGATCTATTCCATCTAAATAACCTTTTGAATTGTCTGATTGCAACAGGCACTGACCACCTAATGTGTTTTCCTACAGAACCCCCAATACGCATAGTTTCCCCAAGCCAATCCCAAATGGAACTGTGCCAGCAAATGTCAGAGAGGATGGTGCTGAGTTGTGAAATTTCCAGAGGCAATGCTTCTGTGCGCTGGTATCGAAATGGACTTGAGGTAGAAGAAAACGACAACCTGATTCTTGAGGTTGATGGTGTTTACAGAAGACTCATTATACCAGAGACAACAGTCAGTGATTCTGCAGAATATGTTTGTGACACAGCTGATGACTCTGTGACATTCTTCGTAAACATTGCAGGTGCTGAGATGTACAGAGATGTACAAAGATGTTTTGAGTACACTTCAAAACTGTCAAATGGAAAGAATGAGAAAACTACTGTATATGGCCAAATGTTTGTGGACACCTGACCATAATACACATATGTGGTCCTTCAAAATTTAAAGCACAAAATAGGTTGACTTGCATTACTGAACTTGTTTTTTTCACTGGAACTGCAATACCACTGCACACTTTCAGGATAAACTGGAATGTAGCTTGTAGCTGAATATAAAAATACCAACATCCACATTCCAAAATCTAGTGGAAAGCATTATCAGAAGACTACAACAGCAAATTAGGAGCTAATTCTGGAACAGGATGTTTGAAAAGCACATGTGGTGTAATGTTGAGGTGTTAACAGACTTTTGGCCATATGAAGTAGCTGCTTTTATAGACTTGTTTGTGCCATTTGAATTTTTAAATCGCTGATTCTTAAAATGATAACTTCCATTTGTGCAGAGCCCCCGGTACGATTTATTCGGCCTAGGAAGATGGCATACGAAGTTGAAAAGTTTGTTGGAGAAACCATTGTGCTTGACTGTGAGGTGTCAAGATCGAATGCAGAAGTCAGTTGGAAGAAGAATGGAGAAGAGATTTTGGAAAATATCAATATAACTATAGTTGAGGATGGAAGTACTCGACAGTTAACAATTCATTCATTAAGGCTTGAAGACACAGGCCAATACTTGTGTGATGCCAAAGATGATGTCATGGATTTCAGTTTAAAAGTAAATGGTAAGTTTCTTGTCAAATTGATGTAGATTATCTTGATTGATGACCATGTCCCATTAATTATTTTACTTTCCTTTGCAGAACCACCACTCAGATTTGTGCAAAAAAGTGAGATAACAGACAGACATTTTGTAGTATCAGATGCCGTTGTGCTCAAATGTGAACTGTCCAGAGCGAATGGTGTAGTCTGCTGGTACAAGGATAATAAAAGGATTGTGGGTAATGATCACTTTACATTTGAAGAAGAAGGCACCTTTAGATCTCTGATCATCTTAAATGCGGAGATCGCGGATACTGGTGAATACGTGTGTAAGGTGAAGGACGAGAAGGTTGTCTTTAATGTCACAGTAGAAGGTAAATGAGAAACTGTCACCCGCTACTGCTGGTAATACATAATAAAAGCACAATACACTAACACCTAGATGTGTGTTCTATTCAGAGGCACCGGTGTCTATCCTAGGAAACACTAGGACCCCAGAACACCACTCACTCGTGGCTGGAAACGAGCTGATCCTTGAATGTGAGGTGTCTCATGAGAACGCTGCTGTTCAGTGGCTCTGTAATGGGAGGGTATTGCAGGCAGATACCCGAATCAGTATAGAAAAGAAAGGCGCTATGAGAAAACTTGTGGTCTCCAAAATTCAAGTGTCTGACTCAGGAGAATACGTATGTGATGCCATTGATGACAAAATGTACATCTTGGTGACAGTTCAAGGCAAGCTAACCATGACTTCCATTTATATGATCAACAGACTATAAGGAAATACTGTAAATGCATAATAAATCGATGAAATCTTTGAACTGAACACTTCATAAAGCAATGCTAATCTCTAAATATTATTCTGTTTAATAGAGCCACCATTCGAGTTCGTCAAAAAAGAAGAGATAAACATTGCTGCCTATGAAGAGGAAAGCGTGACATTGTGTGCTGTGGTTAATAGGGATAATGGATCTGTGCAATGGAGCAAGGAGGGCAAACAAATCAGAGATCATCGTTTTTATGCCACAAGCGATGGGCATACTCACTACCTGACTATAAAGCATCTTAAAAAATCAGATGCCGGAGAATATGAGTGTGACGTGGGCACAGATAAAGCTCGTTTCAGCGTGCAAGTCAAAGGTAAATCAAGACTTTTGTGTTACTTTATCACTCAACTTGATTGTGTTGACTGTTCAGGCAACACAGTCATTGTTCTGAATCTGGAACTAATGTGTAAATATTGAACTTAAAAATCCTGCTTGTTAATGTGTCCTGTAGTAAGAAATCCTTTACAACATACAAACCATGTGCTCACAGCAATCTTCGAACTAAACGATTTTTCTTTCAGCTATGAAGATCAAATTTTCCAAGCCACTGCAAAATGCAGTAGGGTTTAAGGGTAGTAATGTTGTTTTGAGATGTGAACTCCAAACCTCCAAAGGAGATGTCCAGTGGCTGAAAAACAACCGAGAAATCACACCAAACCGACATTTTACAATCCGTGCAGATGGGCAAGAAAGAAGCCTTACAATACATAACTTAACAGACAGTGATGCAGGGGAATACACATGCGAATCAAAGGATGAGAAAACATGTGCGAATGTAGAAGTAAAGAGTAAGTACAATTTTACTAAAAGAGCTTTTCTTTATGTTTAGAAGAACCGCACTGATAAAGACAATGGCAATCCGACTATAAAACTCATTCCTTTCCTCCATGAAATACTGTACCTTTAAATTATTAAATTATACATATACATACATAATACATATATGTATTATATGCATATTATTATTATTATTATTATTATTATTATTATGAAGGGGGAGGTGTAGCTTACTGGTTAAGGGATTAAACTTTTGATTTTTCTAAAGGATGTGTGTTCAGAGCCCAGCCAAACCTAGTTGCCACTTCTTTACATGCATTTAGGCATAAAACAATATTTCTGTATGTATTTATACACTGCATATACAGGGAAACCTCGATACGCACGGGGGTTATGTCTATGACCCCTTGTGAATAACAAAAAATCACGAGATATTGACTCTCTCTTTTTGATGATTCCTGATGGTGAAGGGAATTTTTACATGCACTGTACTCTAAACTCAACCAAAATTGCAAATTACTTGTCGTCAATGTTATATTTACTACTTTAAATGAATAATACAATAATAAAATCGTTTTTAAAGCATTTTTTATGTCATTTATTACGTAAAAACTTTTTTAAATGGTAAACTTTCGAGCCACTCCCGGATTCTTGTGAACTATCAGATCTTTCGTGAGTCATACTCTTACTCAGGTTCCAAATGAAGTCATGAACTATCGAGGTCGTGAGTGTCAAGGGAAGGGTTAGGGGCCTTGCTCAAGGGCCCAGCAGTGGCAGCTTGGTGGTGGTGGGATTTGAACATGTGACCTTCTGATCCAAAGTCCAATGCCTTAACTATACATATATATAATTTATTTTATTATTATTATTTTTTTTACAGCTTCAAATGCTTTTGTTTGTATTGTCTTGAGCAAATTGCTACAAATTTCCCTCACAATCGCTAACATTTATTTTTACTCTTGTTCTACAATTTCTTCTTAAGCCCCTCGTGTTCCGGAGTTTATTGCTGAGTTGCACAACATAACTGTAATGGAAGGAGAAGATGCAACATTCAAGTGTGTAGTGTCCCCAGAAGATGTAAGGATAGTCTGGTGTATAAACAACTGGCCTGTTACATCAAATGACCGGTTCAAAATCACAAGTAATGGACTGTGCCACATGTTGTTCATCAAAAACTGCCAAGTGTCAGACAGCTGCAAGCTAACAGCAGAAGCTGAAGGAGTGATATCCAAAGCTCTGCTACGGGTTCAAGGTGAGATATCATTAGAAATTGATTAGATGGTTTTAACAATTAATCACTTACATTTTTCTAATGGCCAACATGTTTCAACTACTAATTTAAATAATATCTCAGTAGACAAAAAATAAAAAGTTACCTTCAAAAATGTTCTTGAATTGTCTTTGATGAAAAAGCAGGTCAAACTTTTCCATTACACTTATGAAACGTGTGAAACATGGACATTAGATGCATTCTTTAAAAGTTCAGACAACTGTTTACTGCCAAGGCAACATATTTGCAATAAATAATGACCCTTCAGACATGGTTGTTGAAAAGGTGCCTATAATGGTTTGCACTTAGCAGCTTCTCCAGTGAGAATTCCACTGATAACTGACAGAAGCAAGTGGCCATTCTCCTGTGCATAGCACTAGGAGCACAAAAGGAGCACTATAGCAGGCATATAAAAAAAAAAATGTTTGTACTACAGCCTACTTTTCTGTTAAAGTCTGCTTTCATCATCTTTAGACAATGATGATCAATAAGAGATTGACTGTGTACAGAGAAACAGGTGCTGTTCACAAAGAAAATGGAATCGGTGGTTGCAGAGGAGTTTGGGGAGGCAACGCTTGAGGTGGAGCTGAACCTAGAATGTGGAGAAGTGCAGTGGATGAGACAAAGTGTGGTCATACACCCTGGACCTAAGTTTACCCTAAAACAAAGTGGCCGAAAGCGTATGCTCACGATCCACCAACTCGCCCTTTCTGATCGTGGGACTTACAGCTGTGAAACTCTTCATGACCGCACACAAGCCGGGCTCAGCGTGGAACGTGAGTCTGCACATGCTGCTGTCTGTTTCTCACTATGTGTTGTTATTTTTTGTTGACTGTGGTTGCTGGTGATACCGCATTGACGCTGAGCCCTCATTTATGTTGTTGTTTTCTTTATACCAAATCAATTAACTGAGCAAGAGTAATACGAGTGGTGAATCAGTGACGCTTGTTCCACGGCATGACGGTCAGGAACAGCTGAGCGACAGATGATTCCCAAGAAGCACACTTCTGTATTGACATAAGATCAGATGGCCATAAGAATTCAATTAAGCAGTTCAAATGAAAACCGGATCAGGGGCTAGAGAAAGGTCTTCTTGTGGTTTGTCTGTTAATTCATTTGAATTGGCTAAGAAATTGTCATATTAACATAGTGTAGTTGTATTCATAAACTGCAGAGAAATTGTTCTCTAGTTACAATATTGTGTCTTATTTATTTGGTGCTGCCAGTATTTATTTTTGCCTACATTTAAATAGACCAATCATATTCACTGGATAGTAAATTATATTGTTGCACATAGTGTACCATAGATTTGGTGTACCACCAAAGGACACAAACTTAATATTTAAGTACCATAGCACGTAGCATTTTTTTTTTCAGTTTCCGGGATTGGCATTCACAGCCCCATAAAAACTAAGGCATCAATGTTGTCAGTGTTGTATTCTTAATATTTTTATGGTTTCATTTCACAATGTATCAGTGTTTATGTGACAACTCAGAGTATCATGCAAGTGTTGTTTGATTTCTTTTCTGTGTCTGTCTTACTCTTTCCCAATTGAAATCCGTAGTGAGTGAGGGAGCAATTCCAGCCAAAGCATTAGTTCCCTAAAATATCCTCAAATCGTGTTGTGCTAAAATTAAAGATTACTTTTTCAAATATTCTGGCTTTGCAATTTTAACATTCAGCCCAAAAATCATGCTTTGCCACTCATAGCTAATTTTCAGCAAATTGATACAAACACCAGATTGAGTGCTAAATATTTTTTTCTACTTAAGGTCCTGTATAAATGAATATGTGGTAGCAAAATGTCAGTGCTTTCCCTGTCATTGGCACCTCGTATGAATTTGGATCTCTTTTCATAGCAGCTAAATATACACCCTGGCCTTCAAAATCTAGGGTGGTGTCACCAACTCTTAAAAATAAACCACTTTTTTTTTTCCATGGGGAATGCCTGCCTCTTTCGGAATACTTTAAAACCCATTGGCATACTCTGGAATTTGGGAGTTAATACAATGTTGGACAACGAGTCCAAGCCTGTGGACTCAAATGTCATTCTGTTCTAAATACTGTTTATTCCTAATATCCTATTTTCAATTCTATCACTTAAGAAGAATAGCCTTTAACAATTTTAATGTATTTGTGATTTCTTATTCTTGCTGCTTTCATGTGCACGCAGCACGGAAAGTTAAAATACGGAAAGAGCTGAGCGAGATCCATACGTTTGAGCGTGAGACAGCATCCTTTGAGGTGGAGCTGACACATAGCAATGTGGAAGGCATGTGGCTGAAAGATGGAAACCGACTCAAAAGCAACAACCATTGGCGCATGACTACCCACGGCAATGTGCATTGCTTGACCATAGCCAACCTGTCACTTGAGGACACGGGAACTTACACGTTCTCCACTGAAAATGCTAAATCATCTTCCAGACTTACAGTTAAAGGTAAACACACTGATTACAATACATGGGGTGGGGGGCATGAAACAGTACTGGGTTATAACTTTCAAAAAAGATTTACATGATCTATTGTATTAAGGTATGTTTATATGCTCAATATGAAATTATTGTCAAAGCTGCTGCAGGAATAAAAATTTAAAATATATTGAATTACTCAGCATTCAGCAGTATTAAAACAAAATCAGTTTTACTGTTATGACCGTTATGGGTTACTGCTGTAGAAGTACATTTTCACAGCTAAATTTAGTCAGTGCAACAGAAATACATAGGCTCAATCATTGCTTAAATTCTTCATTCAGCTCATTCAGCTAGTCTTAGTCATTAGACCTTCAAGAACATTTCAAGAACCAAATACCAAAAGAGCTGCAAAGTAAACAGGTGACAAGAAATAGTATTTGCCCACTAATTGTAACAAGACATCTCACAGCAATTAACTTATAAGGGTTGGAATTCAGTTTGTGAGTAGGTCAAACGCAGTAGGGGGGTAAGGCGCTGAGGCATGATGCAAGTCAACATGATGCAAGATGGTTAGATTTCAGACAGTGATGGCATTACAATGGAATGGATTAACGGCTTTCACTGCGGCTCTTCCTTCGTGTCTACTTACACATATAAAAAGACTCTGATCACATGTCCAGAGTGCAGCTACCGAAACTTTTCAAGCCTTCATCAAGCATACATTGATAGTATGTAAGGTAATCTCTTTTATACCAAGTCACTCAATAGGGCTTATCTGTTGGAGTCTGTGAGCTGTCAGTGTGGATGACAATAGATTGAAAATGCCGATGCAACAAAGGGATCTCTGTGCATACCTGACCATTGCCAAGTTAAGTCTGGTTATATTCAGTCCATCATTATACTAGACACCGGATTAGCAATATTTGGCTCTTTAGCACTTGAAAAGAGCAATGGAGGTCAGCCTAACGCGATCTGTTTGCCGCAAGCATGCCTGCACAGGTACACCAGTATATAAATAGGAAGCTTAGACTACTTTTTTAACTTCATTGAAACTTCATACCTGCTAGAAAAGATGTGTGTGCAAAGATATACAGTAACGTGGTCTGATTAAGGCATCTAACTTCTATTAAAACATTTTTTTCCGACATTTCACTCAGCATACACTTGGAAATGGTATGGCATGGTTGAAAGATATTCCACTAAAAACCATTTTCCTTTCAATTTGTACAGAAACACCAGTGTCTATTCTGAAAAAGCTGGAGGATAGCACTTTCCCAGAGGGTGCAGGAGCCACACTGGAGTGTGAGCTGTCCAAATACAATGTTAATGTCAAATGGAAAAAGGTATGAAGACTACAGTATTACCTTAACATAAAACTTTCATCACTATTTATTATAATAAAATATCTGGCTTTATTATTTTATATTATCATCATTATTTTTATTATTATTAGTTGTGGAAGTAGCAGAAGTAGTCATTTAAGTATTTGAAATGTATTAATAAATTATGAAATCTACAATGTACTTATGTAACATAGTCACATTTGTTTATATACTGTATATTACACTTAATTTCCAAGATAGGGTCAGTCATAGATTGGATCGATATAGGTATTTTGCCTGAGGTTCAGTGGTGGTCTTGTCTAACCTAGAATGGAGAAGAGCTTAAGCCAGGGAAAAGTCATCGTATCTACTCCATGGGGAGGAAGTGCTTCCTGCAGATCATGCGATGTGAGCTTGGGGATTCGGGTTTATACGTGTGTGATGCTGGAGATGCCACCTCTTCCTGCTCTGTGGAAGTTTACGGTATGGAAAGAACATTCGTACAGTCATAAAACTAAGAAACTGCAGCTATCTGGTGTGTCAATACTCTGCCATAAATCTTCACCTGGGGGTTCGCGACCTCTAGGGGGTTCGCGGTGGTACTGCAGGGGGTCCGCTTATTAATGTTGAACCACAAATAATTTTTGTTAAAATAAATCAAATAAAATGGGTAAAAACATGAATTTTTATATTATAATAATTACATTATAGTTCTATTAAATTTAAATCTCATGGTCATGTAAATGTATAATTGTTCACCTGACAGTAAAAATAAATGTAAAGTTCTATTAAAATTAAAGCTGAAGTTCATGTAAATTTACAACATTCTACCTGATAGTAAAAGGAAAATGCATGAAACTGCAAATCCATTGATATATATTTTTTAAAGATTTAAAAATATATGGAAATATACAGACAATGATGCATGTACAACAACATAGTTCTAATCGTCTTAATGTAATAAACTAGCGAAATATGATTGGTACTTCTATAAATATCAGTAGCTATGTCTGACACATTTTATATCCCTGCCCCATATCTCTATAGCCTAAAGGGTTCTTGGCCTGAAAAACTTTGAAGAAACCTGCTATATACTGTAATCTTGTTTTCTGTATACGAGTACAACAGTGCCACCTGCAGGAAGAAATAGTGTTGGTGCTGTTCCGGCTTCAATTTGAGAGCAAGTGGGAGTATTTTATACAATCACCAGTCTCATCTTTCTTTACACTTCTAGCTCTCTCACATTTGCACTTACTGCCCTTAGGCCAAGAGATATGTTTTAACGAACATGATAATCACATGCCTGCACGTTTTGCTACTTATGCTGCTCCACAAATTCAGGATTTACTAACTGTGCTAATTCCAAAGTAGGTTATCTGGCTCTTTCTGTGTTGATCGAGCAGTATTTGTATTTTAACGATTATCAACACATCAGTGGTGGTTGAATGCAAATGGTACAGCTCTCTTGTGCACAGTTGATATGTAGTCGGTTAAGTTTAATGGAGCTACCCATTACTACATACAATTCAAAAAATCATGAAGCTTGCAACAAAAGCTAGTTCTTCATCCTCAGTTTGCTCGTCATTGGTTCATTTTTGTGCTCATATTTACTCCTGAAATGTGTACATGATTTCATTTACAATATTATCTTGGTGACTTGAGCCTGGTTTTCTTCCTGGAGGACACTGGCTGGTTCTTACATGTATTTTTGGCATCTTTTTCTAATAAAAAATAAATAAAAAAGATTAAAATTTGTATGTTCAGGCAATCAAATGCAATAGTTGATTAATTTCTTATTGGAACAGAGAGAGAGCTGGAAGTTTTACACACTCTAGAAGACCTGGATATTCAAGAGGACCAGAATGCTGTGTTTATGTGTGAGGTGTCTCTTGATGACATACCTGGAGAGTGGTTTAAGAATGGAGAGAAAATTAAACCTTCTAGCACCATCAAGATCCGTCAGGAGGGTAAAAACTGCATTGATTCATCCAAAATAAATCCTGCTTTTTATTGAAATAATTAATCAGATTAAAATAAGATATTCCAATACTATTTAAACTGTTCTTAAAAAAAACTTTTTTTTACCTGAGAATATTAAATGGCTGTAATATGTAACCCTTAAACAGGAACCAAGCACTTCCTTCTCATGTGCAACGTTAAGGAAGAGGACTCAGGAGAAATCAAGTTTGTTGCCAAGAATGTGGAGTCTATAGCTTACCTAGAGGTGGAGAGTAAGTATTTTATTCTCCTTGTAGCAGAGATATAAATGTTTTCATATCTTACCATGCCTTTATTTTCTCGCAGGAATCCCTGTGAATATTGTAAAGCCGCTGGAAGACAAAACGGCTCTGGAACACACTCGAGTCTTACTGGATTGTACTGTATCCAACCCACGCTGCAGCATTCGTTGGTATAAAGGCCGTAATGTGATCTTGCCCTCAGAGCGCTTTGAGATCTGCAGTGAAGGCTGCTATCGCAAACTTGTGATTCAGGAGGTCGCACTGGAGGACACAGGCATGTACAGTGTGCAGGTCGGAGAAAACACATCCTCAGCAAGGCTCACAGTGGAAGGTGAGAGAAAGACATTGGTCAATTCACATAGTCAAAATGAAGTGCAATTACAAAAAAAAGTCTGGACACTGTGTAAAATGTAAATAAAAATAGAATGCAATGATTTGCAAATCTCAAACACATTTTATTCACAATAGAAAACTTATAGAACTGGGAAATGTAAAACTGAGGAATGTACCAAAAAAATTATATAATTTTCAGTTGGATAGCTGCAACACAAGTGAATGAAGCATTTGGAGAAAAATGTTTCCACTAATTATCTTAACTGACAAGTCAAAATGAGTAGGTCTTATTTATCCCTTAACATAAAATTGCAAAACAGTTGAATATGTAATCATTTACAGTACATAATATGATTAAAGTTTGAAAGAATCTGCAGAAATCTCTTTGCAGGAGAGACAAGTGTGCTAAACTGGCCAGCCTGCAGTCTAAACCTGTCACCATTTAAAACGTTTTGTGCATCATGAAATGAAAAAAATACAACAAAGGACACCCAGAACCGTTGAGCAGATAAAATCCTGTATCAGGCACATATGGGACAACATTCCTCTCCCAAAAAACACCAGCACCTAGTCTCCTCAGTTCAGAGATGTACATTATACGAACAAAAAGCGTAGTGTCCTAACTTTCTAGTGACCTGTTGTAGGGTCACAAGAAATTCAATTTCTTTTTCTGAAAATTGTATATATTCACATTTTAAACATTTAATGGTTTTTTTTTTGTGAATTTAATGAGTTTGAGATTTGCAAATTACATTTTGCAAACACGTATCTATCTACCTATCTATCTACCTATCTATCTCTCTATCTATCTATCTATCTATCTATCTATCTATCTATACATACACAGCTACATCTCAATAAATTAGAATGTCATTAAAAAGTTTATTTTAGTAATTCAATACAAAAAGTGAAATTCGTATATTATATAGATTCATCACATATACTGATTATACATATACAAAGATTAATTAGAAAGGCTCTGGAAACTGCAAAGGTTTCCTGAGCCTTCAAATAGTGTCTCAGTCTGGTTCAGGTTACACAATCAAGGGGGAAGACTGCTGACTTGACAGTTGCCCAGAAGACGATCATTGACACCCTGCACATGGAGGGTAAGACACAAAAGGTCATCGCTAACGAAGCTGCTGTTCACAGAGTGCTGTATCCAAGCACATTCATGGAAAGGTTTAAGGAACGAAAACATTTTGTAGAAAAAGTTCAAATTTAGCCCATTCAATGTTTCGGGGAAGATTCACAAAGAGTGGACTTCAGTCAGTGCTTCAAGAGCCACCACGCACAGACGTATCTATGCCAAGCCACTCGTGAACCAGAGACAACGTAGAAGGAGTCTTACCTGGGCAAAGTAAAAAAGGACTGGACTGTTGCTCAGTGGGATAAAGTCGTCTTTTCAGATGAAAGGAAAGGAAATTTATAATTTCATCTGGAAATCAAGGTCCCAGAGTCTGGATGAAGAGAAGAGAATCCAAGTTGCTTGAGGTCCAGTGTTATATTTGTCATATCATCTGCTGGTGTTGGGCCACTGTGTTTTATCAGGTGAAGCCTCTCAGCACAGCTATATACCATAAACATTTTGAGCACTTAATGCTTCCCTCTAAATGATGCTTCATGATGTTGATTTCATTTTCCAGCAGGATTTGGCACCTGCACACAATGCCAAAAGCACTAAAAGCACCAGAACTGAACCCCATAGAGAATCTATAGTTATTGTCAAGAGGAAAATGAGAAACATAAGACCAAAAAAATGCAGATGAGCTGAATGCCACTGTCAAAGAAACCTGGGCTTCACCTCAGCAGTGCCACAGACTGATCACCTTCATGCCACACTGAATTGAGGCAGCAATTATACTTTCCAGAAGGCAAACAATTTACCAATTACAATCTAATTCTTTTTAGATGAATTGGTGGGAGCCAAAATGAAAAATTAAACGCTTGAAATATAATCTATATAATAAAAAATATCTATATAATATACAAGTTTTACTTTTTGTATTGCATTACTGAAATAAATCAACTTTTTAATGATCTAATTTATTGAGATGCACCTGTACACACACACACACACACACACACACACACACACACACACACACACACACACACACACACACACACACACACACACCTCTATGTTC